>PVIH01010556.1:62403-74630 GCA_004025045.1 Sigmodon hispidus
AATACCACTCCTGGGTGTATACCCTAAAGATGCACAGTCACACTCCAAAGGCATTAGCTCAACTATGTTCATAGCAGCATTATTTGTAATAGCATCAACCTGGAAACAACCTAGATGCCCCTCAACTAAAGAATGGATTAACAAACTGTGGTACATCTACACAATGGAGTACTACTCAACAGTAAGAAAAAATGATATCCTAAAATTTGCAGGCAAATGGATGGATTTGGAGAATATCCTCCTGAGCGAGGTATCACAAACCCAGAAAGATAAGCAGAAAGATATGCTCACTCATTAGTGGTCTCTAAACAAACAAACAGACAGACAACAAAAGCCAAGCATGCCCAAGCTGCAAACCACAACCACTGAACAGCTTGGGATCAGAAACATCTTGGACTGACTCCTTGGATCTCACTTCCCCTAGAGGAACAGGTGACTCAGTCTTGAGGTTGGGGGGAGAAAACTGGATCTGCCAGGAGTGGAGGCTGAACTAAGCAATATTGGGACCATGGGACCTTGAGACCGTCTGATGCCTACCCAGGGGATGATGGGGAGTTGTTTAGAAGAGAGGATGACCTGATGTGGTGGGAGGGGGAAGGGACCTTGAATAAGGATATACAAGGATAGAAAGTGTGACTTCTTTGTTCATAATAATAAAATAAAATTAAAAAAAAAGACAAAAAGGAAAAGTTATCTAAAACTATTCCAACATAACTGCTACTAAAATATTTTATGGGAGATAGATGTGGACTAACCTAGAAATCATGGACTTCTTGTTGTGGAGGCAGGTTTGCTACCTTTTGCCAGATTTTAGACAGTGGCCTTTATAGGGCTCTGACCTAATCAACAGAATGAACACCTTGATGAATTCCTAACATGATGCCCTTATTGTAAAGTGATAAAGATAACGTGTATTTCCTAGTAGGAGGTAGTAGATCGTTTAAATGTACCTTCCCCTTCTTTTTTCTTTTCAGTTTTTGGCCACCATGAAGTAGATAGCTCCTGCTACATGTGATTGTGCCTCCACGATGCTCAACCCTGTCTCCCACCTACAGTAATGGAACCAACCAAGCACATGCCAAAACCTCTAAACCCAAGAACCAAAATCAATCTTTCAGATTTTAAGTATTTGTCATAGTGACAAAAACAGACACTATAGCTCAACAATGTTTCTATAAGACCAAAGGCCACAGCTTGTTTGTAAATGGAGAATTTATTTTTTTCTTTCTTTGTCATTTGCTGTCTTTTTTAACTTTTTAAACTTTTTTTAACTGCCTCCTCTCTGCCAACAAATGCGTATGTGAGGGTGAGATTTACTGAGTTTTCTATGAAAAAGAAACTTTTACTTTGTGTGTATGTGTGCATGTGTTCACTGCAGCATACTACAGGCTAACTGGCTTCTGGCAATTTTGTATTGATGTCCTCATCTCCCAGAAGAGGTGCAATGGAATTGTGACTGGTATGTGGGTTCTGAAGCTCTAAATTCAGGTCAGTAGACTCGTTAAGCAAGTGCTTTACCCACTGAGCCATCCCTTCAGACACCCCTCTGCTTTTGTAAGTTTTCTTCAAAATGTGTGTAGGAAAAATACAATGGGGCATAACAAGATGTATAATTTGCTTAAAATCAATATGTTAATTCTAGACACAAAGATTATTTGCATTTCTGAAGAAAATGTATTTCTGAACTTTTCCAGATTTGAATAGCAATCTACACAAGGCCTCCACACAAAGCCACCATGAGTGCTATTAATGTAAAGAGCCAGATTGCTGCAGGGGACATTCTCTTTAATAGTATAAACTCAGTTCAACCATTTCTTAGCTAGTAAGTTTTAAATTTGATTTAAAAACTCCTCCTCTTCCAAGAATAACCCTTTTATAATTACAAATACATAGCTGTTGTATAAAGACATACTATGTTGAATAGTGACCAGTATGAATGTCTTTAAAAGATATGAATTCTTGGTAAGATTGTCGTTTTTTTACTATGTTGATCCTACCTATCCACAGGGAGTTTAATTATGCTCCAGTAAGAAAATGAGCAGAATGAATGGGCATTTTTGTAAATGAGGAGATCATAAGAGTGGGCATTAATCTGAGAGGTCTGATAACTGAGTTTGATGGGGTGCATATGTAAAATCACCAAATAATAACTATATAAATACAAAAAGAATTAAAAAAGATATAGATACTTGGGTGTCATTTTTAGTGGCTGTTGCTTAGGGAATAAACTTTTCTTTAGACCAGATTTGAAACCTAAAGTCGTAGGTTAATAAGGGAATTTGGCATGCAAGGTCATTATTATACAAAGTTTAAGCTACCTTAAAAAACTTTAGGTGTTGGGCAGAACTTTTAAGTAAAACTGAGCAAGCCATTCACTGTATAAGAGTACAAGGTCAATGGAGGAGGCTGAAGCTCAAATCAGGCTGCTGTCTGCTCCCCAACAGGATACCCTACAGGGTTGTATGCTTTGGAGAAGACACTTTTTTAAAATTCCAAACTATTTCAAGTTAGTCGAGACTCTGGGTGGAAGGCTTTGTGATGGTATGAGAAGCACAGAAATAAAAGTCAGGCAAGATCTCGCCTACTGGAGCTTGAGCACACAAATCTCGGCACCATTCATGATAAGGTCTACAAGCTAAAAGTTAAGGAAACATGGTGCCAAGCCCTAGGTCAAAGGACAATTCTGTAAACCTTGTGCCCCTATCTGTGTTTATTTCCTTTTGTTTTTCTTTAGAATTATACAAAGCATTCCCAAAAGTTTTGCTTTGTTCGCCTTGATTGTGTTTAAAAGATCCATGGGAAAGGTTTTATTTGCTGTTTGGGTCACACAGTCATCTGCCTCCCAGGCCCAGAAAGGTGGTAATTGAAGAAATCAGAACTGCCCAGCTTCACTCCCACTGGCTCCCAGAGATTGGCTTAGTTGAGAATCCTTTGGTTCCCAGGGGAAGTTAGAATTTTTCCTGTCTTTTTGAGGGTGATTCTAAAGACCCTCTAGCTAACCCCATAATTGGTTCTCTTTGGTAGAACAAACAGAAAATGTCCAGAAAAAGAATACTAAAAATACTACCTTCTGATTTTTCTGAGAATTTTCAAGGAATCCCATAATGTGGCACTTTCATCTTTCCTCTCAAAAGGAAAATCAGGAGTTCACTGCAGCAACCATGTAAGTAGGAAGCCATCTGTCTAGGGACCTTCCCTTCCTAAAGTTGTGAAGATTTTCTGCCCTCTCTAGAACTATTGAGACTTCCAACTGAGCCCGAAACTTCTGTGCAGCTGGCAAGCAAATGAACAGAGGCAACTGTTGATCCTTTCAGCCCAAAGAGTGAGGAATTGCTTTTTTCATTCACCACGGGAAAAAGGCTATCCCTGTATTAAGACAAGGGATGGGCATCCAAGAATGTTCAGGAATTTCACAGATGAAGCTAGGCTGCTCATCTTGTCAAAAACACCTTCTGTGGCCAAGGTACAAATTCCCTGGAGTCAGCCAAAACTGCCTTTACAGCTCAGGATGTTGCCCTGAGACCAGAGAAAGAACAATGCATGGCTCTGTGTGGACAGTCTGTTTAATGTGCACTGTGGTCCATAGAAATCCCAGAACTCTTCCACCACTGGCATTTTCCACTTGTTTCTTTTAAAATTTTAATACTGAAAAAAATATTCATTGTGTTGAAATACGTACAATGCAAAACTTACCATGTTAACAATGCTTACGTGTGCAACTCAGTGACACTATGTTCTTTCACATCATTGAGCAACTAATCTCCAGAACCCTTTTCATCATGCAAAACTCAATTTCCATTCCTATTAAATGAGAACAGGCCAGTCTATTCCTCCTCCCACAGCTATGCTCTGCTTCTGAGTCGAGTACTTTAAAGTACAATTGTGCAGAGATTATCCTTTCCTAAATGACTGTTTCTCTTAGCACAATGTCTTTGGGATTCATCCATCCAACAGTGTGAATGTTGAATTTTCTCTTTTAAAAGGCAAAATAATACTCCACTGTATATATCTACAATATTTTGTTTATCTCCATATGTAAATGGATATCTGTTTTGCTTCCACAGTTGCATGAATGTAAATAATGCTTTCATAAGTATGAGTGTGATTCCTGTTTAAGAACAAGGAGATAGGGAATATGAGGAAGAGTCCCACAGATATGACTGCCTGAAGCTCTGGGAAGCACACTAAATCAAGAACAGCCCCTGGGGAATCACAGGGAAAAGGAGACAGACCCTCCAAGGGTAGGGAACTGTCCATTGACACAGGCAGTATGTAGAGCCTAGAGGGGTGGGATCAGACTGTGTTCTGTAAATAGACTGGCATCTTGGAGCCCATTCCCTGCAGAGGAGTGCTTAACCCAGCTTTGATATTCGAATGAGGAAATCGGATTTGCCTGGAGTGGATGCGCCATGCTGAGCTGATCCACATTGGAGCTTCCTGCCCATTTTGGGGAGGGGATTGGAGAATAGGGTGGGGGTGGGAAACTGAAAGCAAACTTGGAGGGACTGGGAACAGGGAAGGATTGGTGAGCAGGGGATACATGGGAAAAAGACGCTTTTTTAATAAAAAAAAGGGAAGAAAAAGAAAAGAATCAGTGTTCAATACTCTTGATTATATGCCTTGAAGTGGAATTGTAGAATCATATAGTAAATCTACTTTTAAGTTTTTGTTTTTGAGGAATACACCATCCTATGTTCTATAGACACAATTTATTCTCATTAACCTCAATGACAATTTTGAACAAAGAACAACATGTTGAAATTCTCCATAGTGGTACAGATCAATCAATGACCCCTCCACATTCAATTGGGAATGTTTTTACTGAGACTATTTACTAAGTATAAAATCATTGTTTCCTGGGAGCTTCTTATGGTTTTGCATTTACAATGATTGGTTTTATCTTAGGATCACAAAATAATTTTCTCCCTAACTATGACTAATTATTATCACTTTATGACAGGTAGGGAATAAAGGACAGAATATTTAAATGGCTTGCCTAGGAATTTCCTGAGTAATTGAGGCTGAGAAAGAAAGCTAACAATATATGTCTTCTTGATGTCCTGTTGAGGCCTCTTGGGTTTGAGGAGCACTAGGATTCCTGAAGAACCATGGCTTCTATAAGTTGCTCTAGGAGGGGCTGACAGATTGATGAGCTCCAACTGCAAAGAACTGGCAATATCTGGCACTGGGTTGCCCTACCTAGGGCTGAGGAGTCTGATATTGGATAGAAGAAAAAAAGCTTAAACAAGGCTCTATTTCAGGATGGGAGCAAGGAAGAAGTAACATGCTGGAGGTTAATATAAATAAATTAGAAAACAACAACTTCAGTTCAGCAAACCATGTTTCTAGCATCCTGCTTCCTCAGTTAAAATGAGCTTGTGAGACTTCACATAAGGCCTTCCAGACAATCAAAAGCTGTGGGTGCTTCTTGGCTTATAGACACATTCCAGTCTGGGAGAAGTAAACATGGCGATATGGATCAGCAAGGCAGCCAAATAGCTCCAGGGCCCATGAGCACAGACCCTGGATCTAATAAAACAGTCTTCATCCTGTCATTTGAAGGGGTATGCTCAGTTCCCTAAGGGAGTCTGTAAAATTCCTTTGACTTGCTTACAACAACCTTATATTCCAGGGTTTTGCATTCTCTAGATTATGCAGTGGAGGAAAAACTCTATGCCCAACTACATTAACATTTGCTTATTTTTTTGTAATGTGATAGTAATTTATAGTGATGCAAGGAAGAAAATGCACTCCTTTCTCATGAAACAGTGGATAAACAGAGCTGTTAATCTTCTCAATGAAGCATGTTGTTCTTTCTATTGTATGTCTTTGGAAAATGCTCAGCCCAGTTGGGGTCACGTGGACTCAATAAAAGTTACAAACCTGATAGACCTTGTCCTTGAGTAACCATACTCAAGTTAGAAAAACAGATGGGCTCATTTAGAGTTTTCCTTCACTAAACAAGTAAACAAAAATAGAATGCTTCAAAGTATTAATTTCTATATGGGCTTCATGATTCTACTTCTGGTACATAAATCACTCACAAAAGGGCTAGAGTTATGTCCTAGTGGCAGAACCCTTGACTACCATGTGCAAGGCCCCAAGTTCCATCCCAGTACTGAAAATATAAAAATTGACTTGCAAAATTAGTTCAAAATTGTCATTGAGGTTAATGAGAATAATTTGTTCTCAGTGATAGACCCTAGAGTCAGAGTACTATCCTTGGGAAGGGGGCCCCAAGAACCCAGACTCCAATCCAGTTGATGCAAAAAGCAAGAGGATTTATTTCATCTGTACAGGCGGGCTACCTCCCAGCCTTGGGAGCAAGGGAGTAGCAGGGATTAACAATCTCATATCTCTTTTAAAGGCTAAGATCATAAAATCACCATAGCAACTGGGGCAATACATTAAGGTCAGCTGGTTAGGGGGCTTTTACAACTGGGTGTTGGTCACAGCTATTCTGCTTGGAATTTTTGGTATTTTAATCTCAGGTTTGACTATTATGACCTATCTGAGTTGATTACAGCTATCTGGGCTGGGTCACTCTGTTTCCTGGGACAGACTTTTAGACTTTTAGTTCCTTGTTCTCATGGGGGTTGCTCTGCCGAATACCTGAACTGAATGCCTGGGTCAGGCCCTAGAACCCAGGGTCCTTCACTCAGGAATCTTGTATCTATAGAACATAGGATGGTGCATTCCTCAAAAACAAAAACTTAAAAGTAGATTTACTATATGATTCTACAGTTCTGCTTCAAGGCTTATATTCAAGAGTACTGAACACTGATTCTTAAACAGGAATCTGTACATTCATGGTTATGAAAACATTATTTGTGTTCATGTAACTGTGGAAGAAAAACAAATATCCATTTATGTATGAAGATAAAATATAGTAGACAGACTTTATAAAACCTATAAAAGACTGACTCCAATAGGTGACCATTTAATTTTTAAGGAGTTTTTGTAACAAGTTTTTCTGAACATGAAAGAAGCCCAGACAGAACTGCCTTGGAGCATTAGTACAATGGAGTAGAGCCTTTCATTCTAGGGTGACCATGAGAAAGCATGAGAGGTCGCTTTGTCAGCTGAGGTTATAAATAGATGGAGATATAGGCATTGCACTACCTCTCCATGACCCATCCCCACAGTCACATTGACCAATAGCACTGTCCCATTTCTATGGGCACATGCCTTCAAGTTGCAGGCCGTTTTTGTTTGGTTTTAATCTACTTCAAGGTTGCCTGGAGATTATTTTAACTTCATTTTATAACAGAAGTTCTGTGATTATAATGACAGGAGGGAAAGGGAGGATAGTTTGTCTCAAGGTTTAAGCATCCTATTTCCATGTCTTCTTTATTTTTAGCTCACATTCTACCACATACTGCAAATCACATCCTAGAAGCATATCCAAAGGGCTTCAAATCTTTTTGTTGTGAAATTTTCGCACAAGCTGTTACCTGACTGACCATAAAATAGTAAATCTGCAGCCATAAATTGTGAAACTAGTATGTCTCCTTCTATAAATGCCTTTAGTAAAATGCATAGCCATATGTCACAAGCCTAAAATTTGTCACAAATCAGAGTGCATTATTAATTGCTTCCCAGATTGGGGCAAACTTTTATATAATTGAAGTCAAAAGAACAAAGAAAAAGGCATTCTAAGTAAGCTATACAATGATGTGGCCAAGTGTGGTGGTATATACCTATAATTTCAACATTTAGGAGGTGGAAGGTCCCATTTTTAACTACATTGTGAGTTTCAGGTCAGCCTGAACTACATAAGACCCTGTCTCAATACAATAGCAGTAATCCAAAAGTACAAGATGAATCATATGGCATTACAAAAACCTGAACAAATACTCTTATATCACTAAATGCATCTTGCTTATGACTAAAAATGTAGCTCATGGTAGGACACTTAGCCAGCATATGTGATGCCCTGGGCTTAATTTATAATTAATGAATCAGTGAGTGAGTGAATGAATGAAATTCATTTTAATTTTGTTCTTTCATTGTAAGCAGAGTTTTTCTGTCCCAAAGCTACTCTCAAATATCCATTCAGAGAATTAATATTAATTACAGATGCTCAGCCAGTAGCTGAGGCATATTACTAACTAGCTCTACATTTTAAATTGACCCATATTCCTTATTTATGCTCTGCCACATGGTGGTAACTTTATTAGTATGGTATGTTCTTGTCCTATTCCCTCTGCATATGACTGGAGAGTCCAGATTCCACCCTTCTCCTTCCCAGCATTCTCAGTTTTACTTTCCCACCTAACTTTATTCTGTTCAGCTACTAGTCAGTCAGATTTTTTATTAAACCGATCACAATGACAAGTTTTCACAATGTACAAAAGGATTATTCTGCAGCATTTCCCATTTTATCTAATTAAAAAGGAAGGTTTTAACTTTAACATAGTAAGGTTATATACAACAAAACAGTTAAGTAAGAATTATAGTTGCAGTATCCAGTCTATTTATATTTGATAAAATTACAGAAAATGTTCTATTATTTATCTTATCTTTTTGACTCCAAAGTTTTGTGCCTAATATACCTTCTATCATAACTAAGGAAAACTATAACTGGAAAACTATAACTCTCTAGTCTTCCACTTCCTCAAAGACACCAGAAAAAATGAAATGTTATCTAATGACAGGGACATTAGGCTGCCTGGACTGTAACTCAAAGTTCCTCTACAACATTACTCTGCAGGGCATCTAACTCTGGCCTACAGGTCTAGCATATCTGATAGACTTTCCTGTGAAGCAAGGGATTTTGAAGGACTCTCCTACCTTGTCTTGACAAAGTGGAAGTCACCTTTCTTGCATACTGCTGGTCCAGTTTAGACAGTAACTGTCATCAGTTTAGGCAAGAGAAGTTTCTTTGTTCACATGGCTAGCTTTTGCCATAAAAAAGCAAACTCCATATAGAGTTTCTTTGATGCCCATCATGTTCTCTGAAGTAGACTGGTGTCACCAGGAGTAGATGTGTTTCACTGTCACAAAATGACTTAGGTTATTAAACATATTAAATGATGTATTCTGTAGGTCTTTGAAGTATTTAAAGACCATTTATCTATATAAGTATGTCTATTTATGACCTTGAAACCATATCTAATATGACTATAAGTTTAACTACTACATATGTTGCATTTAATTATACATTGCATTTTTAAATAAGTTACATAAGCACAATAACCCAAACAAAAGTAGAAACATACATATGCTGTAATAAAATTAGCTTTAAATTTGTATCAATATGCAACAATTCATACCAATGTAAAACATTTAAAGCTAGTAGTTGCTTATTTAAATTTATGAGTATATTTAATAATCTACCCTTTTATCTTATCATTTCTATTTGCCCCCTTTTTCTTTTCATAAAGAGATCCTTGTATTGAATCTTCTATGTTCAGTTTTGTTCCTGATCATTACTAATAACAACTTGTAACCAATATTTCTTAAAGGGTAACCAACATTCATAAGCAATATTTGGGAAATTTAAACATTGTTTTCCTGTTGTCTGGGGCCACTGGTAATTTTTAAGGGAACCTTGAGAAAATCAGAATAATTGTTAGGTCTTGGCTGGAGTATTCTGTGAGGCTATATCATCTCAAGTCAGCAGCCTTAAAGCAGTTTCAGATACTGGATCACCTGGTCCATTTTTGTTGGTGTTTGGTCCCCTTTTTCTGAAAATATATAAACTTTTAATGGCAACATACATATCTGTATCAATATAAATATAGACTTCACACTGTATACAAGTCAGTAAAAGATGATTTTTTGCTATGTGTTTGAGCAGGTAAAATATACAGCACATGTCTTGTAGTGATTTATTTTTGTCTGCAGTCAGGATTTCATAGAGGTTCTCTTTGATCAAATCTATTGTTCTTTAACCTAGAATGAATGTATAAGATCTCATTTCCTGTGGAAATAAAAGTATAGCCTCTCCCCCAATGTAACACATCTTATGACTTAAGTTTTGAAGTCAAGATATTTTAAAAATATATAGGTTGGTTGAATCTAGCAGTTTTCATAATCCAGGGTCTCTTAGTCAGCCAAAAAATTCAAAGACAGCACAATAGCATACAGGATCCAGATACTCTGTGTGTTAATTGGCTTATCATATTTTTATTTTCTATTCCTATTTAAAGAACTCTCTCTATCCCTTTTCTCTCCTATGCTTACATATATTTTTTTCCTTCTTTATTTCGTATTTATCAAAACAACAGTAAAATGAATTTAAAATGCTGAAAAGTTAACAATAACTATAAAGAGGATAAGAATCATAAGCATGGCTTATCAAGGGTGGTAATGCAAATAAGGTTGCTACACATATATTTACTTTGTGTTCAGCTTTCCCTCTGAATTTTTTTCCATCCCTATATATCCTTATTGAAGGTCCCTTCCCCCTCCCACCACATCTGGTCATTTTTCTTCTCTGCAACTCCCCATCCCCTCCCTGGGCAGGGAGCAGACAGTCCTATGGTCCCACTGACCCAATAATGCTTGGATCAGTCTCCACTCCTGGCCAAATCCAGTTTTGTCCCCCCTCCCTCAAGATTGAGTCTGGTGTTCCTATAGTTGGAGTGGGGTTTGAAGGGTCAGTCCAGGGTGTTTTGCTTACATATATTTTTTAACACACTGTAGCCTGTTTAGAGGTTTCTCCATCTGAATATGTCTTTACTACATATCTGTAACCTTTTCTGTCTGCAGGAGCAACACCGTCCAACCTATCATGCCTTGTGGAGGAGCTCGTGATGGCAGTTCAAGCTCACAGGCAACAGCTGGGAGATGTGTCTCTGTATCAAGACTGAGGGAACCAATTGTGTGGCTTAGCTCACAGCCTACTGCCAGTGGCCAGGAGATGCTTGTCTGTACCACAGCAGGTATGAGAGACACAGGACTGGGAAGTAGTGTCTAACTCTGTTACAGTGTGTTTAGAACATTTTTAAAAGCTTTCTCAGGCTTTATGTGGATGTACATGGCCTTGGACTTTGGATGCCATTTGTAGGTAGAGTATTCTTATCCCAGAGCCACTCTCAAATAATCACTCAAAGGTTTAATATTAATTACAAATGACTAGGCAATAGTTGAAGAAAATAAGGTTAGGCAGGAAAGCCAAATTGAGAATGCTGGTAAGAAGGGTAACATCTTGAGCAGGAGATGAATATGTCATGCTAATAAAGGTACCACCACATGGCAAAACATAAATAAAGAATATGGGTTAACATGAAATATAATAGCTAGTTAGTAGTAAGCCTGAGCTATTGACCAAACACTTATAATTAATACTAAGCCTCTGAGTTATTATTTGAGAGTGGCTGCAGGACAGGAAAACTTTACCTACATTTTTTGTATTAAAAGCACTCCCCCACACCTTTTGGGTGATTTTATTTGATGAACACAATGCTACAAAAGAAAGGGAAGATCTGTTTTTATTGAACTCTTGATTCATGGCAATTTGCAGATTATATATATATATTATATTATATTTTTATGCTTGAGCTATGTATCCTTTTGTGAAAATTTTTAATAGATTTTTTAAAGGACTTTATTTTCTAAAAAATAAATAAAAAATAGAGTGACAAGAAAAAATATGTAACAATGCCATTGTGTTGAATGAATAGTGTTGCGATCAAATGAACAGCAGAAGACTATATTAAATATAATTTTCAGATCCCAAGATGTTTAGTGGTTATGATTTACAGCTTGGGTGTTCTTTACTTTTTTTTAAGTTCACTAATGAGTGAGTTTTTTTTGAGTGGCTATGAAGACTTTATCAAATTTCTGAAAATGTTGGCATTTAAACTACTCATGTGTATACATAAAAGTTACATGGAACCTTTAGGTTACTGAAGTACAAATATGATACATGAGTGAGTTTTTGTGAAATTTTTAAAGACAAATTTGCTCCTTTAATGTCAACTGAACTTGTAATGATTCAGTCAAAATTAATCTTAGTTTAAGACATAATCTTGCAAGACTGATCCAAGCATTGTTGGGCCAGTGTGATCATAGGACTGTCGGCTCCCTGCCAAGGGAGGGGATGGGGAGTTGCAGAGAAGAAAAATGATCAGATGTGGTGGGAGGGGGAAGAGACCTTCAATAAGGATATACAGGGATGGAAAAAAAAATTCAGAGGGAAAGCTGAACACAAAGAAAATATATGTGTAGCAATCTTATTTGCATTTCCACCCTTGATAAGCCATGCTTATGATTATTAT
>PVIH01010557.1:0-74530 GCA_004025045.1 Sigmodon hispidus
AGTTAGAAAGTGGGGGCTGGAGAGATGGCTCAGAGGTTAAGAGCACTGACTGTTCTTCCAGAGGTCCTGAGTTCAATTCCCAGCAAAACCACATGGTGGCTCACAACCATCTATGATGAGGTCTGGCGCCCTCTTCTGTAAAACTGTATGCATAATAAATAAATAAATCAAAAAAAAAAATTAAAAAAAAAAAAAAAAACAAGTTAGAAAGTGCTGGACATGGCGGTTCATACCCTTAATCCCAGGACTTGGGAGGCAGAGGCAGGCAGATCTCTGTGAGTTCGAGGCCACCCTGGACTACAGAGTGAGTTCCTGGACAGCCAGGGCTACACAGAGAAATCTTGTGTCTAAAACAAAAGAAAGAAAGAAAAAAGGAAAGAAAATGCCTAGCCATCTTTGGATAGCACCATAAAGCAAAAAGCATAATTCTATATCTGCCTTTATGAAGTTTATGTTTTCTTTTGTAGATGAAAAACACTCAAATATTGCAATTTCATGCGGTAGGACTCCAAGCAACATACTAAATCTAAGCTTCAATTTTCCCATCTACAAAATAAGGTCAATTATCCCTATCTCTTGTGACAAGTGGACAATTTGACTGGACAAATTGCATGCCATAAATGATGTTTTTTGTTTCCCCATATTTGTTCTTAAAAAGATATAAATGCTATATACCTGTTTTGGCTTATGCAAGGAAGAAGGAACAGATGGAAGTGGACACCCAGAACTGGACATTTTTAAGCAATGAGGGGATAGCACGAAATGATACAAGTCAGAAATTAAGCAGCTGTGAGAACTCGGGAAAGGAAGAACTAAGGAAGCCAGACAATAAAGGGGAAGTGTGGAGCTGGCCCACGGAGGAAGGATGTCAGGCAGAAGGAAAGGAAATCGGGGGATGACGGCAAGAGAACATTCCGGGAGTCATCTTGGGCTCTGAGTATGCAAACCTAGATAGAAACAGCACCTCCAGGAGAAAAATGATGTTCTGCAGGAATGATTCAGGCATCTCTCAGCATCCTGCTGTATGTCATGGAACTCACTCTGTAGAACAGGCTAACCTCAAACTCACAGAGATCTGCCTGCCTCTGTCTCCCAAGTGCACCATCACAGCCAGGCTCATGTTGACATTCTTAAAGCAAAATCCTTTGGAATTTACCCAAAGAGGTAACATCTTCTACTGGGTCAGGTGAATTGATTTGGCCAAACCAAAGGAAGAAAATGACTCTCAGAGGCTACCATGCCAGCAGAGCCATCTTCAAGTCAAATGAAGGGGAGAGAACAAGACTATGGGGGGCCACCATAAATGTCCAGGCAGGCTGGACACCAGGGATAGGATGAAGGGACTCACCTTTCCCACTGTCTGAGCTGGGGCAGCTTCTAGATGTGCAGATGGAGAGGAGCCCTGTAGACATCATATGGATCGAGGTGTAGATTTTATTGGTGATATTTTGGGGGTAGCGCTGATGGAAACGACTCTTAGAGGGGTACAGCCATTTCTTGGAGAAGACCATGACCAGAAGAAGGAGGAAAGCCACCAGGCTGAATTCTGAGGCCACCACCTGGGCCATCCAGCGAGAGCTGTATCTAATTCTCCACTGAAAGGGCAGTAGGGAATTGCGGCGCTGCTCGGTGAGCGATCGCCTGTACCTGGTGGGAGAAAGGATGGAGTCGCACACCAGTTCTCCCTGTTCTGCCCACGCCACCCTCCTGTCTCCTCACTAGGCTTCCTTTCCCTTCTTGAGCCTCTCTAGTCTCTCCCATCTTGGGTGTTTCTCCTGTCTACCCACCCCCCACCTCCTTCCCTTTCTACACTCACCTGGTTCTTATCGTCTCAATTTCTTCCTCAGTCAGATCAGTTTCCATCACAGGCCTAGTGTCTGAGGAAGAATGGAGAGACTTCTTTTCAGACACCTGAACTCCAGGTCCAAGAGAAGGCCTCTCCCCATTCCGCTGAGTAGAAGCCCTAACTGCCGTGGAATATTGCTGGGAAGCAGTGAGATGGGGGATGGGCTGTGAATTCAGCTCCAGCCCTTTCTTAAAATTCAATTCCTCTGGCTCCAGTCCCTAACTGTGAATCAGATGCCTCCTTCCTAACTGCTGCCTCCCTTTACCTAAGGTGATGGTCTGAGATATCCCATTTCTTTTCTCTAGTCCCCAACGCCCACTGATAGGGAAAGAGAGAGAGAAAGACACACCTCTAGGAAAAGACCTACATACCTTCCTTCTTTACTGTTGGGTGCTTCTTCCAAACGTGTGTCAACTTCCCAGTACTTACTCAGCTTCTCCCCTGGTCTAGCCTCTGCTCAGTTCCAGGCAGCAATGAACAGACCCACTCCCTGCTTCTTTTGACAGGTACTTTCTATGTAGCTCAGGCTGGCCTGGAACTCACTATGTATCCCAAGATGACTGAATGAAAAAAAAGAAACAAAAAGGAAAAGATATGACTGCTCCTAGGTATGATGAAGAAGAAAGCTTATTATAGATAAAGAGAGAACGCACAGGCAGAGACAGGGACATCTGGGACAGTGAACATGTCCCTGAACTACATCAAGTGACTGGGAGAGGAAGAGAGTGAGGGGAGAGCCAGTGGAGAGACCAGGCCCAGACGACAAGGAGGAGCCGAATGAGCGCTATGTAGGAAAGGACATCTTTGCTGTCACCTTTTCCCCTGTCTGTGTGCAATTACACTCCGGGATTTCTTCCTTAACAGTTCCTGCCCTTGTCTCCAGTACTCACACGTGGCTCCTCACACTCAAGCGGTACCTTGCGCATGCTCCCAATGCTGCCACACAGCTTTTGTTGTGCCTCTGTCTATTCATCCGGAAGGCAGACAGTAAGACTGTCTCAAGGACTCCATTGAGTGAGATAAAGAACTGAGTTCTGCTTGGCTCCTAGTATATGGTATTGTTTCTGTTCAATTCTATTTATAGTTGTTTTGAAGCTTCACCAGCAGGCAGAGAAAAGGCCAAAGCACAGAGGATAATTCTGACTGACATCCTTGACTATTTGTTACTACAACAGAGTTCAAGTGAGTTTAAGCAAATGAAGTGTTAACTCTGAATCTCAAGGTTAGATGAGCAGCCAGATGCCAGGACTGGTTCCAAGTAGGGACTCGGTCCTCCCTCTCCCATCTCTCCCCTCCCCAATAACTGTGGCCTCTCTGCGGACCAGGGCTCTTGTGTACATCAAGAAACATGAGAAATGTGGTTCTGACACCCAAACTGTGCCTCTACCTCACATAGCCCTTAGGGGGAGGACTCTCTTTTCCATGTGCAAACATTCTGTAGACCTGTGGGGATAAGTGCTGTCCTGAGAACAGCCAGCCAGTCTGAGGCCTGTAGTATCATGAATGAGACTCAGAGCCAAATATCAGGGGAAGGCTGAAATATCAGAGAGAGGAAGCACCTCAGTCAATTCTCACCCAGCTGTCTTGCAACTTCCTCAGCCTCGCTCCTGGTTGCTTCTGCCAGTCGCTTCTGTTCTCTCTGGGTTTCTACAGCCCTTACATACATCCTATCCCATCCAGGTTAGGATTAAAGGCATATAGCCTTGAACTCACAGAAACAGAAGTTCTGTCTCTGGAGTTATGGGATAAAGGATGTTGGTCACCACTCCCAGCTTTCCCTGTGCTGGGATCAAAAGTGTGTGTGACTGACTCAGCTGTTTATCTTTGTATTTAAGGTTTAAGAATTTCCTGAGCTGTCTGCCTAGGATTTGACTGTGTGCTCTCTCCCCAATATTCAGGTTTTATTAAATATATAATATATATCCACAGAGGCCTAACCCTGAAGCTGCCAGATAGGATAGCCCTTATTTTAGAAGGTTGTTCCGCAGATTCAGTCATGTCTTGTTTCCTTTCTCAGATCCTTTTTGGGGATTCTTCAAGCACCCAAGCCTTTCTGATAACAACAGGCAGGTCCCACAGCAACAAATGGAAGACTCTTGGAAATGTGTTTCTAAAGAAGATAACTCCAGGGGCTGGAGAGAGGCTTAGAAGTTTAAGAGTACTGGCTCTTTAATTCCCAGCACCCACATGAAAGACAACTGTCTATATCTCTTGTTCCAGGAGATTCTGACACCCTCACACAGATATATGTGTAGACAAAATACCAATGCACATGAAATAAAAATAAATTTTTAAAAAAGAACATAACTCTTGGGAAATTTTGCCATAAATACAATGCTACTTCTTATAGAGCTTCCAAACAAGCACTGCTAGATAAAGCTTGAGTTATACACACACATACAGTAATTAAGTTCTGGCCAGGACTTTCCAGCACAGCCCAGACCCGCAGACCTGCAGAGACACACAGACACTTACATTAATTTTATGCTGATTGACCTGGGGTCCAGGCATATAACTTGCTAACTCTTTACCCTTAAACTAACCCATGATTCTTGTCTTGTTCAGCCATGCAGCTCGGTACCTTTTCTCAGCAGCATTTCAACTTCTTTCCTCTGATGTCTTTTGGCATCTCTGCTCTGCTCTGAGATGTCCCCAGAGTTTTTTTAGTGTGATAGTCCTGACCACACTTTCTGTCTGCCTTGAGCCAATCAGCATTTTTATTAAACCAGTAGGTGGGACAATGATTGACAATGTAACAACATAATCCCACTATACACACACAATGTCATTGCATAGTATTTTTTTTTTCAAAAGCAGTGAAAAATAAACAAACATATCCTATGGTGGTGACTTCTCAGAAGAGGCAGAAGCGGGCCACACCAGCATAATATATGTGCTATTAATATAGTTCAGTTCCTGGGTGAAGTGGAAGGCACTCATACACAGAAACATTTTTTTAGATTTATTTATTTTTATTTTATGTGTATGGACATTTTGTTTGCATATGTCTGTGCACCATGTACACTCCTGGTGTCATCCTCAGAGGACAAAAAAGGGCATGCCCTGAACTGGAGTTACAGATGGTTGTGAGCCATCATGTGTGTGCTGAGAATTGAACCCAGAGTATCCTGAAGGGCAGCGAGTGTTAACCTCTGAGCCATCTATCCAGGCCCATAATTAAAAAATAAAATTAATAATTGTTTTTCAGTGGACAAGCAAGACATCTCAGTATGTAAAAGCACCTGTTGTCAAGCCCAGAGACCTGATTTTGATCCCTATGGCATTCATAGTAGGAGAGACCTAACTCCCATGAGTTGTTTTCTGAGTTCATACACACACACACACACACACACACACACACACACACACACACACACACAGGGGCTGGGGGAGAATAAAATGTAACTTAAAAATAAATACACGTAGGAGCTAAAGAGATGGCTCAACGGTTAAGAGCACATGCTGTTCTTCCAGAGGACCCAGATTCAATTCCCTGAACCCACATGGCAGCTCACAATTTGTCAGTAACTCCAAGATCTGACACCATCACACAAACATACTTTTCAAAAGATAAATAAAAACAGCTTAAGCCAAGAACACAGCAATCATTCCATCACTCGGGAGGTGAAGGCAGGGCACCAGGAGTCAAGATGATCCCTGACTGTGTAACGAGCTTGAAGCTTCCAAGCCTACAAGAGAACTTGTCTCAAAAGCCAGGAGAAATCCAGGTGTGTTTCCACACATCTTTAATCCCAGCACTCAGGAAGAAGAGGTGGGTAAGTCTCTGGAAACTGGATGTCATCCTGGTCTATATAGCAAATATATATAGCCAGCCAGAGCTACATGGTATGACCCTATCTAAAAAAGGGGGAGGGGCATTCAGAAAAGAAGGAAAGAAGGACCGTTCAAGAAAGGAAATGTCGTTCAGCAGCTTCCAGCTCAGCAGCAGAATGTTTATGTAGTCACAATACAGATGGTAAACACTGTTCCGTGGATCGCTATACTTAGCATCAACAGACAGACAAAACTTGGAAATGCAATAAAGAAGACGTAAAATAAACACAGTAGCCTCCACATCACCCAGTAAAAAGTCTGGAAGAGTAAAACAGAGATTGGCGGCAGATTCAGGCTCAGTGGATACATTTTCTAAATGTCTCAGCCTCTGACTGGAATAAGTAACTCATCCTATAATAAGAGCTGGATATTTTCTCTGTAAAAGTCCAGATAATAAATACATTGGGCTTTTAGAAGTTGGAGAAACGGCTTAGCAGTTATAAGCACTTACTGTTCTTGAAGAGGATCTAGATTCAGTTCCCAGGACCCACACATTGTAACTCCAGTTCTAAGAAATCCAGTGCTTTTTTTTTTTTAAATTATTTTTTTTAAACTTTATTTATTTATTTGCCTTGGTGTTTGCCTGGAACTGGAACTACAGACAGTTGTTAGCTGCCATGTGGGTGCTGGGAATCGAACCCGGGTCCTCTGGAAGAGCAGACAGTGCTCTTAACCGCTGAGCCATCTCTCCAGCCCCCTTTTTAATTATTTTAACTTTGGTGTTTTGTGTACACATAGGTCTCTGTGAGAGTACCAGGTCTCCTGGAAATGAAGTTACAGACAGCAGTGAGCTGCCATGTGGGTGCTGGGAATTATACCCGGTCATCTGGAAGAACAGTCAATGCTCTTAACCGCTGAGCCATCTCTCCTGTCCTCCAATGCTTCTTTTGACACTGCTAAGCTATGCGCAGATGATGCCCAAACATACACTGAGGTACCTGCAGACAGGCAGTCAGACAGACACACATTCTTAAGCTTTTTGAGTAAGTCTCTACAATTACCCTACTTGGCTAGTGTAATCTGGAAGTCATCCCAGACAGCTGTTCCAATATATAAAACTTTGTTTTATAGCTGGGGCTATATGTTGTCCTCCCAAATCCTTTGTGTGGTCTGCGGCTCCAGGCGGAATTTGCTTCCAACTGTCCTGCTTGTCTCGGTTTTGATAGCCCTTGTTGATCTTTGGCCTTTTCCTGTCTTGCTTCCTTACGTGTGTTATGAGTTCACATCCCCAGTAACGTCTATACTCTGATCTTTGTCTAGTGATCTACTTCTGAAGAAACCCAAATAATGACATGCCATCTTTTAAAAAAGATACTGTACTAGCTAATGCGTAAAGACATGACTATGTGGGCACAGGAATGCAGTTTATATTTAAAGTTTTATTCTAAATTGCATTACATCTGAAACTTAGAACACACACACACACTCACACATACTGAAACAGCTCAGTTTTTATTTTTGTTTTTGTTTTTTCAACTCAGTTTTTAAAAACCACTGAGCAGGATGAACTTTGAAGTAAATAAATAAATATTGGTTTCTTTTTTTAAAAGATGTATTTATTTACTATGTACGGCGTTGTTTGTGTGTATGCCTGAAGACCAGAAGAGGGCGCCAGACCTCTTTACAGATAGTTGTGAGCCACCATGAAGTTGCTGGGAACTGAACTCAGGACCCCTAGAAGAGCAACCAGTGCTTTCTCCAGCCCAATATTGGTTTCTTATATCTTAAGCTTCAGGTTTCCTAAGTTCCACTGGCTCTTTTAGGCCCCCTTGGAAAGAGGATTCACATGGGTATATATTTCTGTAAGATTTATAAAATTTAGGCCAGGTCTGGTAGTTCATGTCTATAATCTCAGGATTTGGGAGCCTGAGGCAGGAGTATTGGAAGTTTGAGGTCCACACAGAGGAAGATCCTGCCTCAAAAACAAATGAACTAAACAAAACAAAATGCAACCAACCATACAAGCTAACAAACCGTACAAACAAAACAAAACAAAAAGTTGGGTATGATTGTGTGTGCCTTTAATCCTAGCACCCAGGAGGCAGAGATAGGAGAATCCCTGTGAGTTTGAGGCCACCCCAGTCTGTATAGAGAGTACATAGTGAGTCCCTGCCTAAAAAGAAAAAAAAAACCAAACAATCAAACAAACGAACTCCATTAGTTATTAAGATCTATTTAAAGAGAGATGAATTGAGGAAGCCTTTTAGTTTACCCATCATGGCTTTGGTAAGGAGACTTCAGTGACTCCCTGCCCTCACTATTCATGTCTTTATATAAGCAGTGTCATCTTTAGAATAGGCATTTAGTGATTGAGGGGTGTGTGTGTGTGTGTGTGCCTAGCTGGCCACAAACTTTCTGTGAAGCTGACCTTGAACTCCACATCTTCTCTCTCTACCTCAGAAGTCCTGGAGTTCAGATGTGTACCGCCATACCTCACTGAGTAAGTTCTAATAAACGATGACAGTGATGGGCAGCATGTTTCCCCACCCCCCAAGAAATTTCACTTTGTATAGTCTTAGATCTGTCTTTTTTCCCTGTGGTACTTTTGTGAACCTCGATTATATACCATGAGACTGTGTCTCTTTGATCCTGCCTATCCTATCCTTCTTCAGCCTGGTCCCATGATTCACTGAACCAAACTCACATCTTATTCTATTAAACTATGGTCTACTTAGGTGGAGAATTCAGAACAGTTTTGTGGGTAGTAAGTCCTTGTTACAGGGATGAATCTCTGATCAAAACACCCTGGAAACACAAGTAAAGCATGCCAAGTAGCAGAATTAGAAAGAGTGGTTAAGGGCCTTGGCAGATCTGAACGCTAAGGCAGTGATTAGCCCACCTGCATCCTGGAGTTGGCTGGCCTGTGTTCAAATACGCACTCTACAGTTTGTTAGCTGTATGGCTTGACCTCTCAATTCAGTGCCTGTTTCTTTATCCACATAACAATGATGATATTGTTTGTATCTGACTTACAGCATTATTGAGAGGGTTAAAAAATTAATATGTACCAAGCAATGGTGGTGCACACCTTAAATCCCAGCACTTGGGAGGAAGAGACAGGTGGATCTCAAGTTCGAGGCCAGCCTGGTCTACAGAGTTCCAGGACAGTCAAGACTAAACAGGGAAACCCTGCCTCAGCATCCTCCCCGCTTCCCGAAAAAGAAAATATGTGTAGATATGCCAGGTCCATCTCCACCACCTTTATCCACGACTCTTGACCTATATATAGTCCCTTTGTCACACTTCCCAGAACAGCCCACAACTTCTCTCTTGTCATGTGGGTCTCAGCTCAGATTTCATCTCTTGCAGGATCTTCCCTGAAGCTACTCTCCCTCACCCCAACACCATTCTGTGTTTTCTTCAAAACAATGTGACCTCACTTATCTTACCTATTAACTTGCTGATTTTAGAATCCATTCAAACCAATAGAGGCCTCCTAAAGTGAAGGGCACTTTCTACATTGTCTTTACTCACCCAGAACTTTGCATGGCACATGAGAGGTGGTCAATAAGCAGGCAGAGAATGGAATCAGACAGAGACACTTTTCTAGTCAGTGAAAGGCCTGTGCTGCTGACTCTCTGCTCCTTTGACCTCTTACTGTATCCTCTACACAACTCCAGCCACGCTGACCGTGACCCGCCCCCTTCCACAACCTGCAACAGCCCCAGCTATAGCTCCTGGAATCCACTGCAAACACAGATCTCTAGGAAGCTGTGCAGGAACCAACACGCTCCAGGCAGGCCTTGCCCCGGTCTCTAAGCCCTAACAGGAGGAATTGACAACTGCTCTTGGCGCGGTTGCATCCAGCACTACCCCCACAGAAAACCATATTTGCAGACCATCGCTCTCTCAAGCCTTGATGAGCCTCAGTATAATGCCACCAATATTTATTGAGGGTTTCCTAGGTGGGTTGCACTTTGCTGGGTGAAAGTTGTGGACAAGCCAAGTGCCCTTCTGCCTTCCAGTCCCCAGAGTCATCCACCTCCCATGGTGACCGTGGCAGTTTCTGTCTGCTGTCTGGGCAGATTGTCATACATGAGGGAAGACATGCACAGTTGTGAAGAGAGAGAGCCTTTGCCCAGGCTTGACCTCCAACCCCAGCAATTGGCTGTTCTACCGTTCTTGCCCTCACTTTGCCAGCATTATGCAGGACAGGTTCTCATCAGCAGAAACTGTGGTTGAGGCTAGGCAATGCCACCAGCCCTCAACTCCCTCCAGAGTTTTGCTTTCTGTTTCCAAAAGGATCAGGATAGATGAAGTGAATCCCGGGATGGTCACTGGCTGGCCTGGGATTTGTTTTGCATCCTGAGGCTGTTGCTGGCTGACGTAATGAGAATTCAACTTGGGAGAGATGCCGAGTGGACATGGATTATGGAGGTCAATGTTTGGGACAGGAGAATATTCCCAGTCTGCAGAGGAGCTTTCATTCCAGCCAGTTAGCTCCTCAGTGCCTTGTCAGGCCATTTGACTGCTTCATAGCGTCACCCTTCAACTGTCATGGAACCCAGGAAGCCCCAGGAGCCCCAGAATCCATGACTCTCATCCACAGTCCAGCCTCTAGTCCAGCTATACTCAGTACTCTCTTTAGAACTCAGGCCAAACATCATCTTCAGAGAAAATAACAAAGGGTGGGTGAGGGGAGAAAGATAAAGAAATGAAGTTTTCAGTCACTTACAGGAGTGGTTCTCTCTCTCTCTCTCTCACACACACACACACCATGTTCAGCAGACCTGCTTTTCTAGATACTTATGTACACATACATGGACACATATGCACACATGTTCTCTGAGACACACTCTGGATTTTTCTAGAAGGAAGTGATTTGAAAAGGCAAAGGAAGTAACCCAGAAATAGAAGTATGAGATAAGTTTAATACTTTCTGTACTCAAAGGACAGGATCAGTGTCTTCTGTGGAACCAAGTAGGGTGACCCAAATCACCATCTTCTTTGACTAAATGGGTTCCTGCCCATCTCTGTCATCTACAGGACTATTTCAATGACGTCATTTCAATGCACTGCCTCAGCTTGATCTTCTTTGGTGATACTCGATAGCCAGGGTTTTAGCTTTGGCCACTCTGCACTTAGCTCTGTCTCCATTGTCAACACATCCAAGCCATCCTCGTTCTTTCTTGTTGTGGGCTCAGATGTCCTGTTCCAATAGCTGCTCTGTCCAGAAGCTCTATCTCTATTGGCTGCCACTAGAGGTAGTGTAGCCACTGGCAGCAAATAGCCGATGGCTAGATATGGATGGCTGGACAGACTTGGTCATGGATGGCTGGACAGACTTGATCATGGATGGCTGGACAGACTTGGTCTTCTCCCAGCTGCTGCCAGCGTCCCTCTCCTGCGTTAGGACTGAGAGGTGTCAGAAGTGCCTGAAGAGGGTCCCACAGCCTCGAGGAGCTTCTGGTGCTGACGAAGATGCTTTCTCCTTTCATGTTCTCCAGTGACTTCACACACCAACTGGGCAGGGAAAGCTCCGGGAAGCCCCTTAAGCCAACCTGGGGAAAGAAAAACAGGCTTGTCAGAGCAGGGACAGAGGTCAGGTGACTGAAGCAGACCTGCTGCCATCTCAGGTCACAAAGGTTCGGGGATAGTGGAGAAGCACAGAACACAGTATTCAACTTCAGTCACTACCGACGGAAGTGACACCAGCATCTGAGATGCTCTGTGGCACTTCTACATTGGGTCCTGCAATGATTGTTCCTGTTCCTCAATCAGAAGGACTTCCGGGCTTGAGAGCTGGCTCAGTGGTTAAGAAGAGGACCCTGGTTCGATTCCCAGCACCCACATGGTGACCCACAACCACCTGTAATCCAGTCCCAAGGGAGCCATCCAGCGCCCTCTTCTGACCTCCGCAGGCACACATGCAGGTAAAACAATCATACACACAAAACAATAAAATAGATACATCTAAAAAATAAATAAATAATAAAGAAAAATAAATCTGAAAAAAAAAATTCTTGCAAGGGGCTACAAGATCTTATCTGTTATCTCCATGATCTCATTTCCTCCCAGCCCCTTTTCTGGATCAGTCTGGAAACACTGACCTCCTTACCGTTGCTTTTTCACACGCCAGGTCCTAGGCCTTTGGCCTGCTTGTGCCCACCAGCTGGTCTACTCCTCCCCCAGACACCAAATACCTAGACTGGGCCTCTGTCAGGCTCACACATGGCCTCCTAGTGAGGTCTCTCCCATCTGACCACTTGAGATCCTACCAAACTCTGGAACTCCCTCCCTCCTTCTATTCTGCATTCTTTTCTCCACTGCACTTATCTCTTTCTTTTTTCAAAATTTATTTATTTTTACTTTATGTCAGGTCCCCCAGACCTGGAATTACAGACAGTTGTGAGCTACCATGTGGGTGCTGGGAATTGAACCCGGGTCCTCTGGAAAAGTAGTCTGTGCCTGTAACCAATAAGCCATCTCTTCAAGCCCCATCTCCTTCTAACATACTACATATAATTTATACTTATTTATCCCATTTAGGTTTGTGTTGTTTGACACAGTTCTTTGCTTTCTAGCTGTGGCTGGTTCAGAACTCACTATGTCATCCAATCAAAAACAACCTTCCTGCTTCAACCTCCCCAGTGCCAGGACTACACATTCTGGCTGAAAAAAAAAAAAAAAAAAAAAAATCCCCAGGATGGAATTTATTCATTCATTTATTTATTTACTTATTAGAGAAAGGGTCTCAGCCAGGCAGTGGTGGCACATACCTTTAATCTCAGCATTTGGGAGGCAGGGGCAGGCAGATCTCTGTTAGTTTAAGGCCAGCCTGGTCTACAGAGAGTTCCAGGACAATCAGGCTGTGCTACAGAGAAAAAAAGAAAAAGAGAAGAGAGGAAGGGTCTCACTATGTAACCCTAGCTGGCCTGAAACACTCTGTAGACCAGGCTGGCCTTGAACTTATAGAGATCTGATTGCCTGTGCTTCTCAAGTGATAGGATCAGAGACCAGCATCAGGGCCGCACACCTGGGTCATGTAGCCTTTATTGTCTGCTTCCTCTGTTAGACAGTCTACTCCAGGGTTGAGGTGTAGCTCATTAGTACAGCACTGCCTGTCCGACTCCACCCCAGCTCTGCCAGAGTGTACACCAGCAGAGCATGAGATATTATGTGTTTGGCTCATGGTGTTCAATGAATATTTGCTGAATGAGTACATGAAAGGCTCTCTCACCTTCAGGATTCTTGTGGGGATGCTTGCGGGGAGCCTTGGACTCCAGGCTTTGGCCCTCAGTCTTGGACGATATGGATGACTCTGAACACAGCTCCTGGGAGCACTCTGGTGGGGAATGGGTAACATTATAGTAGGACCCGCCATTCTTCTTACTTGTCATCCCATATCCTCCTTTAGACTCATATTTTTTCATCTCCCTTTGGGAGATGCTTACCACAGTCCTCATAGATGGTGTCTGGGGAACAGGGAAGGGGACCTGGGGTGGGAAAGGCTCCCAGCCAGCGCTGCATGTCTGACCTAGAGGTGACATAGGAGGAGGTTCACATAGGGACCATAGAGGAGAGAAAGGAGGGACCGAATACAGAGTGTGAGAGGTCAGGTGGCGGTAGGTCCCAGGGCAGCTGGCTTGTTTGCATGTTTTGACAGCGCTGCCCAGGCTGGCCTCAAATCATGCTCCTCCCTCCTACCCCAGTCTCCCCAGTGCTCAGATTACATAAGAGGTATGCCACCATACTGTTATATTCTCTTCTGTGGTGCTGGGGATTGAATCCAAGGTCTCATGCATACCAGGCAGGCTCTCTACTACTAAGTCACATCCCCAACCCCCAAGGATGTTTTCTAGAGATACAACTCACAGTGAGGCTGCTTGGAGTAGCCGGTGGGTGGGGCGACCCTGGTGGTTGCTTAGAAGGGAGAGGCGAAATGTAGGGGGTCCAGATGGGTCAGGAACCTGCTGGGCCTGCACCAGGGAGCGATGGGCATAGTCCAGAACCTGCAGCCGCTGCCCGCTACCCAGGGAAGAGGGTGTTCAGAGGAGAGCAGGCGTGTCCTGCTAAATGTCTCTTCTCCACCGCTAGCTTGGGCTTCCTCCCCTCCCACGCAGGACCCACCTCTTGGGCTGGGTGATAAGTAGCAGATCACTGAAGAGCAACAGGCAGAGGGGAGTGAAGCGGGGGCGGGAGGTGAAGAGCACGCCCCCCCTCCGACAACCCAATTCTGTCAGTTCCCCCTGCAATTCCAGGCGCCGTGACCAGGAGACCAGGGGTAGAGCCTGGGAGGGAAAGGAGAAGGATTTAGCCTCGCAGCACGGTGAAAAAAGGCAAGATGTGGAGTGTGGGCAGGACTAACCTTGACCTTGTGGAAGCGCAACCTTTGGGTGAGTCGAATCAGCTCTTCCGTCTGCTTCATGCGCCCCACCTCAGCGCTGCAGCGCTCGATGATCTGGTGAGGGCAATCAAGTCACCCATCCCAGCTGCCCTCTGTCCCCTTCCACTTGGCACGCCCCCCACCCATCCCCCGCCCCGCACCCCGCCACAGCTTCCATCCTGCCCACCTTGCTCACAGCACCCAGGGCCTTCTGGGCATTTTCCTGGCGACTGGACCCCTCCTCTGTCTGGCCTAGGATATTCTGGAAACAAAAAGGAAGGGTGACTGAGATCCTCCATTCCCCTGAGATCCTGTAGACCCTGCCCAACTTTGCCAAATGTTCTGTTTAGGGTTCTCAGGACCCCCAAAATAACCCTCAGCAAGGCCATGAGATCTACCACTTATCAGCTTTAGAACCTGAGCAAGTCATATTATTTACTGCTTAGAGCCTCAGTTTCCCCATTTATAAGATGAAGCTGATATCTATTTAGCATGTTAATACTATCGTGAGGATTTGAGGTGATCTATAAATCTATAAAGAGAGCTTAGCATAGTCCTTGGCACACCATAAATGCTGAGGTTTTTTTTTTTTTTTTTTTAACTTTATTTATTTGCCTTAGTGTTTGCCTGGAACTGGAACTACAGACAGTTGTTAGCTGCCATGTAGGTGCTGGGAATCGAACCCGGGTCCTCTGGAAGAACAGACGGTGCTCTTAACCGCTGAGCCATCTCTCCAGCCCCATTTTGTTTTGTTTTAAAAGTAATTACTAGCCTAACAATATAGCAGGGTGGTTAGAAATCTCTGGATTTCTATTTATTTAATTTTATTTTTAGCATGCATGGTTTTCTGAGACAGCATTTTTGCTAAGTAGTCCTGGCTGGCCTTGAACACCTTATCTTTCTGCCTTACCCTCTGGAATGCTGGGATTACAGTCATGCATCAGCACACCTGGCTCCATCCATTATTTTTGCATGGCCTAGGCCAAGTTACTCAAAGTACACCTAGTTTCCTTTATAAATACGGTTCCTGCTCTCACACACGTGTTATTGGTGTTACACAGGCGTAGAACACTTAGGACTGGGCCTCCAGCAGCAGGCTCAGCAATTACTGAGTTAGTTTGGTGCCATTGTCATGGTGTTGTCTATGAAGACAGATAATGAAAAGCAAAAGTTAAGGAAGTCGATTAGAAGTCAACAGTAGGGGCTGGAGAGATGGCTCTGAGGTTAAGAACACTGACTGATCTTCCAGAGGACCTGAGTTCAATTCCCAGCAACCACATGGTAATTCACAACTATCTGTACTCCAGTTCCAGAGGATCTAATTCACTTTTCTAGCCTCATTGGGCACTAGACACAATATGGTACACATACATACGTGCAGGCAAAACACACACATAACAATTAAAACATATAAATCTTTTTAAAAATTCCAGCACTATGGGGCTGGAGAGATGGCTCAGAGGTTAAGAGCACTGACTGTTCTTCCAGAGGTCCTGAGTTCAATTCCCAGCAAAACCACATGGTGGCTCACAACCATCTATGATGAGGTCTGGCGCCCTCTTCTGTAAAACTGTATGCATAATAAATAAATAAATCAAAAAAAAATTTAAAAAAAAAAAAAAAAAAATTCCAGCACTAGGTGAATTAATCACGTGGTTAGGGTTTAGAAGTGTTTCTCTGGCTCAGTGGATGATGGCCCTTGTGAGACCTACACAGAGACCTGAGTCCTTCCATGTGTCCTGTGATGGCTCATGGGAAAAGGCATTTTGCAGCCTAAAGACCTGAATTTGATCCTCAGGATCCAGGTGATGAAAAAGCAAACTGACTTCTGCAAGTTTTTGTCTGACATCTGCACACTGTCCCCTGATTTCCATGTACTCGCCAGCACATACATACCCACACAGATGGATGGATAGAAAAGGAGTGTCTCATAAAACTCCTATTTTTTTCTCAGTATTTACCCCACTAAGGAACTTTTTCACTTATTTAAATTTATTTAGTTAGTTGCGCTAGAGATTGTATCCAAGGTGCAGTCTAGTACACTCTAGACAAGCTATGTACCGCTAAGGCACAGTGATCAGCCCCACCCTACAGCTACCATAAAAAAATGAATTTTACAGATGCACTAAAAGTCCATGTATCTACCATGGCCCTTTGGAGTCCACAATCACTGGAATAGATAGCTATGGTTTGTCTTTTCATTCCTCCCCAAAATCATTGTTTGTCCCTTTGGAGATCTCAACTAGTTTAAGGCTGAACCAAAGAAAGTCTAGAAGGCTTTTTCTGCCTCCTGAGATATTTAGGGAGCTGAGGTTAAAAGACATTGGCCTGGGACAATGTCTGTGGTCATGTTGGGATAGGAATCGGTGGTAACTAGACCAGAGGTCTTGGAGAGTGTTTTTCCATAGCGGCGTTGGTAGCATGGAACACGCACTAAGCCGGTACCTGCAGCAGCATCCGGAGCCTGGTGATGCGCTGGAAAGGCAAGAGCAGGAAAGATGGCAAGGGGAGCCGCTCACATTTGGGGAGACTCTGCAGCCGGCGCAGCTCCGCAGAGAAGCGCACGTTAGTGTCCCTGCGAAGAAAGCCCAGATGCCTAGGAGTTCCCGGAAGTGGGGTCCTGAACCCTCCAGCCAGCTCTGCCTCAGCCTTAACATGACTTCACAAGTTCTTCCAACTCCTGGATACAGAAGTCCCCTTCTCTGTAGCTTGCTTTCATAATTTTAATTACCCAACACCATTCAATGGAATGTTCCAGAAACAAATAATTCATACATTTTGAAATGACTTCCTTTCTGACTAGCAATGATAAAATAAAATCTCAAGATATCCCACCCTATCTCATCCGGAACACTAATTATCCCTTTGTCCAGTGTTTTCACGTATTTATACTACCCACCCATCAATCACTTAATAGCTGTCCTATCTGTCAAATTGACTGCTGGTGGTATCCTGGAGCTGTGGTCACATAATCCTTAATATACTTACTAATGTCCACAAAACACAAGAGTAGTGATGATTCAATTCATTACATTATATATCTCTAATTTTTCTGTTTGTTAATCTCTTACTGGACCTAATTTATGAATCCTTTTCTTAGATAGATATGGGCGTGTAAGGTTTAGTTCTATCCACCAGTAGTTTGGAACACATTCCCAAGGAGAAAGGAGAAAACTATTGTACTCACATAAGGCGGCTATAGGTCTCTTCCTGATACTGCTGATTCCGGACGTAGTCCACATACACCGAGAAAGGACCAACTGCGTGGGCGTGCACCACATCACACAGGTCACTGATGTGTGGGGAAGAGCGAACTCTGGATAGTAACGTTCCTAGAAATCTGAAATCATAGCAGAAGCAATTAATGGAGGGACAGAAAGTCTGGTTTTCAGGAGAGTGCTGAAAACCAAGTCCATGGATGGAAAGATCTAGAAGAGGAGGAAACCTAAGGAAGATGCTCAGCAGCCCAAAGCCACATTTCGAGGACCCCACTAACCTCTCACTGACACCCTGGACTCGTTGCACGTTGGAGAAAAGTGTGTGGTGGTCCCGAGGAGTAAGTGTGTCCCGGAGAGCCCGGCTCAGGACAAAGGTGTCTGTCAGTAGCCTCAGGGAACGGAGGTAGGAGGCCTCTGAGGTCACCACCTCAAATAGGCTCTAGACAGGAAGGAGAGCAGGGCCAGCCACCTCACAACCAGCCCAGGACTCAGGTCACATACCTCCCCTATCCCGGATTCCCGCCTTCTCAGTCCCGTCCTGGGGCACCCACCTCCTGCATGCGCCTTTCTTGGGGGCTTAGACTCTCTAAGAGACCACTGGCTCGGACGGCGGGGAGCTCCTGCCATAGAGTGTTTCGAGGTCCCGGGAGCCTGGAGAAGGTGGGAGCTTCTCCAGGATTAGCCGGAGACGGGTTCCCATCCTCACCCACACCCCACAGCTCCTCTGACAGCACAGCTGCTCTGTAAGTCTGGTATAAAGGTTCTGGAAGGTAGACAGAGAACATGAGGGAGGTCCAGGCCCAGAGCCCTTCACTCCTGCCTGTCACAGGAAAGGCCTACCATCCTGCAGGGGCAGCTCCCATTGCTGTTCCTTCAATCCCTCCAGTCCTTCCTCATCCCTGTGGAGAAAGAAAAGAAGACATGTGAGGTCCATTCTGTGTGTAAGCCACTTGACACCAGAAGAAAGGGCCACAGAACTCTATGCACATCCCTTTGGCAAACCAGGCCCCAAACATTCCTGTTCTCTCAGCTACTGGGCAGTAGATTCTTCCAAGCCCCTTCCTCCAGTCCCCATCACATAGGAGCATTCTCTAGAAGGTCTTCTTTACAGTTTGGTAAAACTCCACATGGTCAAACTCTTACCCCTGTGACTTCCTGTCTTCTCTCTCCTAGTTACCAGCCATTTTTTTCGAGCTAAAAGCTGCTATAGAAAATAATTTCGGGGGGCTGGAGAGATGGCTCAGCAGTTAAGAGCACCGTCTGCTCTTCCAGAGGACCCGGGTTCAATTCCCAGCACCCACATGGCAGCTAACAACTGTCTGTAGTTCCAGTTCCAGGCAAACACCAAGGAAAATAAATAAATAAATAAAGTTTTTTTTAAAAAAAAAGAAAATAATTTCGGGGCTGGAGAGATGGCTCAGCGGTTAAGAGCACCGTCTGCTCTTCCAGAGGACCTGGGTTCGATTCCCAGCACCCACATGGCAGCTAACAACTGTCTGTAGTTCCAGTTCCAGGCAAACACCAAGGCAAATAAATAAATAAATAAAAAATAAATAAGGTTTTTTTTTAAAAAAAGAAAAAAGAAAGAAAATAATTTCTAGGGCTGGAGAGATGGCACAGGTTAAGAGCACTGGCTGCTCTTCCAAAGGTCTTGAGTTCAAATCCCAGAACTCACATGGTGGTTTACAACCATCCAAAATGAGGTCTGGTGCCCTCTTCTGGCATGCAAACATACATACAGACAAACATTTGTTTAGAAACAAATGGGGGGTTGCATGGCCCAGCTGTTAAGAACAGGTACTATTCTTGCAGAGGACCCAAGTTTGATTCCCGGCATCTACATCAACTGGTTCACAACTGCCTATAACTCAAGCTACAGGGGAAGATCCCACTGTTTTGGCCTGCATAAGTATCTGCACACACACACAGGCACACACATATAATTAAAAATAAATCTTAAAAAATAATTTTAGGGGTGGGGCTGGAGAGATGGCTCAGAGGTTAAGAGCACTGACTGTTCTTCCAGAGGTCCTGAGTTTAATTCCTAGCAACCACATGGTGGCTCACGGCCATCTGTGATGACATCTGGTACCCTCTTCTGTACACTGTATACATAATAAATAAATCTTTTTTTTAAAAAAAAAAAAAAAAGTAAACTGTGATATGTATTCTAGACTGGCCTCAACTCCTGATTTTCCTGCTTCAGTCTGCTAAGTGCCAAGATTATAGCCTGTGCCACTAACCCTAGCTCAAACCCAGATTTTTTGCAATATTGTTTCTCAAAGACCTCATGGAACAGAGTCAAGCTTATTCCTATTTCTTAGAGAAAGACTCTGAGACCCAGAAAAAGAGAATTTATTTAAGGTTATATAACTAATAAGGAAGAGATCAGATTAGAAACCTGGGCTCCTGGGCTCTAGAGCGGTGGCCCTCCCCAGCTCTGAATAAGGTAGTGCTCATCTGGACTTCAAAGTTAGTCTGCTCTTGTACAGTGAGGTGGGGGGTGGGGAGTTCGGTACCTTCCCTCCAAGGCCACAGGAGGAACATTCTGAGGCGCTTCTTCAGACCTATCCCCTGGAGAGAGAACCCAGAGTGATCAGAACTAGCCTCCAAGACCCCAGCCCAAGACCCTGAGCCTCACCCAGCCCCAGTGAAGCCTGACATGATGCCAAGACTACCACTCCTTCAACTTCCAAGGGGCAGCTGGGAGAAAAAGGAGAAACCCAGGACTTAATAGGGCTGTAGCAGCCACTCAACCCACACCCTGTGCCCTCAAAGCCCCGAGCTCCTACCAGACCCTTGTTCCCTCCTTCCTACCTTCTATGTCCCTAACTCCCGTGCCGTGTACCTGTTTGGATCCTGTCTTCCGAAGGTAGCTCCCCAGAGGTGCTGGTGGTATCCCGTTTGACTCGAGTTGGCTTGGGGGGCTTGAGGGGAGGTAGGAGTTTGCGCTCCGCAGTGGAGCGATAGGACGTGAGGACAACTGAAGGGTGACTGATGACTGGTGGGTTGATGCGGGAGCGGGAGGCTCGAAGTGGGGATGCGCGGCAGGGAGCCCTGAGGATGTCATCAGAACTCCCCACGGGCACCCATCGGAGCTCCAGACCTGGCTTTGCTACATGGCAGACACAGGGGCAGCATGGAGGGCAGGCCAGGGCAGCATCTGTAACAGAAGGGTTGTCTAGGAGAAAGTCCTTGGCGCATCCCATCGCAAACTCTTCCCCAACATAGACTAACCCCAGGTATCCACCCTGTCTGCAAACGCAACGAAACACAGGAAATAGATTTCTCAAATAAAAATTAGAAATGTACCTTTGAAGTCCCCGGTTTTAGCGAATGGAAAACAAAGGTGAACTAGCTGATTTGAGGTTATTCGGCTGTACCATGTGCTTACCCGGAGTGCCATTCTCCTGGGATCCATTCCCGGAAAGGATGCCTTGGGGAGTTTCTCTCTCTCCATTCACATCCGTGCCCCCTTGGGAGCATCGCTCCAGGGAGTCCGAAGACTGGGCTTTGCCTTCTGCTCCCCATTCAAACTTTCCGGCCAGTCTGCGAACCGTGCCGGGGGCCGAGGCAGAGCCATCCTGGGGAGGCATAGGGAGCGAGGGTAGAGGTGTTCGGGGTGACCCAGAGGGCTTGGGTGGGGGCACTGGAGAGCAGGGAGCTGGTTCTGGGGAGACAGATCTCCGGGACACTGGGCTGGGACTGGGTGTGCTGGAAGGCGAATCAGGGGAAGTCTGAGAGTCCAGACTGGCTCTAGATGCTGATGGGGGCAGAAGGGCAGGGGGCTTCAGGGAAGACGTGGGGGGCTCCCAGAAGATGGAGGTGCACATTGAGTCTGATGCATCATTGGGGATATGAGGAAGTGCTTTCAAAGAGGAGCCATTGTGGGGAGGGCCTGGAGAGTGTGGAGCCCGATGGCGAGAAGGGGGACGGGGACGGATAATCCGAGGGGGCTTCAGGGTAGGAGGCGTTGCTGCAGGAAGGGACTGGGCTGACATCGTCTTCTGAGTGTTTCCAAGGAGGGAGGTGTTCTATGGAAGTCATCCCCTGAGAAAGGTAGAGGAAGTGCCCCTCAGTATCCCGGCCTGCTGGGTAAACTGAGGCTGTCTGAAGCTGCTTTTGAGTCAACAGAGAAGACTGGGACACTCCCTCCCTTCTTCATCAAACCTCTCATCCCTCCTCATTCTGCCCTGGACCCTCCTGGGCAGCTTTTCTTTATTGGAGATAGGATCTCTCATTATGGGTCCCTGACTAGCCTCAAACTTCTGATCCTCCTGCCTCAGCCTCCGGAGTGCTGGTATTACAAGCCTGTGGGGCCATGGCCAGCTTCTCTAACCTTTGACCTTGGCTGCCACAGTCAAGCCAGGGGACACAGTTGGGTTAAATACAAGCTGTAGGAGAGGATGGGAAGGCAGTGGAGGGAACTCAGCTTGCTGGGATAGTCACTGTGTGTAGGAGTTTATGTGAGTTAGTGTGTGCTGTTATCTAATGCTGGATGAGAGCTAGCCGGGTGTGCCCTGGGAGGTATGCTGGGGAAGAGGGGTCAACAGGAGCTCCTCACAGACACATCCAGTGGTGTGTGGTGTGCTCGTTCTCTGCTATCTGGGTAAAGCATGTGGGCGAGCGCGCACACACACGCACACGCACACCTGCAGGCAAGCCAATGCCTGAGCTGAGGGATGGATCACTGTTTCCCTGCTCTGACTGCCCCTCCCCCTCCCATTTCCCAGTTCCTCTCTCTGGGCTCTCCCTTTCCGGATTATTTTTAGTCTCCTTTTCCTGCCGTGAAGATTCCTGGAGCCTCTGACCCCAGGAGACCATAAGGCTCCAGCCTAGTCTGTTCTGCTCCCCATCTTCTTGTCCCTGCCACACCTGAGTCTAGTCACAGAGAGAAGCTCCAATGGAAGGCTGGGTCCCGCCCGGATGCCTGGGAGGCGGCCACAAGTCCAGGCTAAAGCATAGAACCAACAGCACCGGAACGCTGGGACCGGTGTTTCCTTTCCTCAAGGAGGATGAGGACCAGACCTGGGACACAAGAGAACTCCTAAATTCCCTGTATGATCAGAAGTCATAGCATCCCAGAGTTAGGTTCTTGAGAAAAGATGGGCATCGGGGACCCCTTAGATTGCAGCTCACTCACTGGCCCCAAATGCTGCCACGAAGCCACTCATGGAGGTTACCCAAGCAGTGGTCCCCCGCTGCCCAGTCTCTGCACGATCCCCCATCCCAGGTACCTGCATTTACTTCCTTCCCACTCCCAACTCAGGCCTTCTACAGGGCCCAGATAGTCAGGGGAGGGGGAGAGCGAGCACTTACCATCTAGTCCCCTCCACTCTCAGTCACCTCCAGGGCTGAGTGAGTTGGGGCAGGAAACAGGAATCCGATCCTCCTCCCAACCGGACACCACCACCCCCAACCACACCATGCTCCACATGCGCACTCTGGGCCTAGAGGATGTGAGGAATCCGGCAGCCAAGGTGTTGGAGGTTAGAAAAGGCTAGATGTCAGGTATGGAAGGGAACTACCTTGTGTGCGCCCCCTCACCTGTACTGCTATATGGCTGGCAGGGGTTCCCACGAGAACCGGGGGGCCCTGGCAAGCTGGGCTGGAAGTACGGCATGTCCACCCTGTCAGCTAAGGGATGTCTGGACATCGATCCTTCCACTTGTACACCTATCTATCTATCTTCCAAACTTCCAACCTAAGGCCTTGCCGCGAGCCGACCACACTTCGCACAGCGGGAAGCTCTCTCCTTACCCCTCCCATCTGCAGAAACACACCTCCCCCCCAACCCAACCCCCCCATGAATTTACCTTTATGGTTTGAGGTAGTTTCTGCTCTCAGCCTATCTTCCTACCCTCTTGGAGCACCAAATGCTACCCAATGACTACAAATAAATGTTCCTACGTCTCTGGGGCGGGGACTGAAGGCCTAGATTTCCATCTCCACAGAGGAAGCCAGTTCCTCAGCCCCACCCAGCCATTGTGTCAGGCCAGGGGTGGGAGTGTGGAGGGAGGTGGGGAAGGGGATCTTCCAGATTTGCTGGGTGACCTGTTGCTCACTATTCTGCATTCCCAGCTTCTCCACTGAGTCCTGGCTCTGTCTGGATTACTCCTGCCCTTCTGGGAGGTTCCCAATGTGATTGGTTCAAAAGGTAGATTCTGGGAAGAAAAGGAGATAGGTTGTGGAGCTGTCCCCCCCAACCCCATGTCTTTAATTTGCTCTCTGATTGGGAAACTGAGTTCCCAGGGCTGGGAGTGGGATAAAAGCAATTGAAAGGGGGTGGGGTGAGTCACACCTCAGCCTGGGAAGGACGCCGCTGGAAGTCACAGGGACTGGTCAAGAGCGGTCCCCTGCCGATGCCATTGGCAAGGACACTACACACCAGACCCTGGGAAGAAGATCTGGTAAGATAGTGTTGAAAGATGCTTTACACCCCTTTTGCTCAATGTCTAAAGCCTAAATCTTCCTAAGGGGCTACAATTTACTTGCTCTTCAGCTTCTGTCAGGCTGCTTCTAACTAAGGATCTTAGTTGTGCCTCATGTTTGGAAATCTTTCCAAGAAATCTCCAGGAAGCATTCCTTCACCTCCTTCCTGGCAGTTAGAAGGACCCCCCCCAACCTTTTCTTTTTAAAAATTATAGATGGTTGTTAGCCACTACATGGTTGCTGGGAATTGAACTCAAGACCTCTGTGAATGCAGCCAGTACTTGAGAGGCAAAGACAAGTGGAGTTTCATGAGTTCAAGGTCAGCCTGGTCTACACAGCTAGTTTCAGGAGAGCCAGAAACTGTCTTAAAAATAAAATAAAATAAAGAAGGAAAGAAATAAGGAGAAAAGGAAAGGGAGTCATGGGGCATGCCTACAATCCCACTTGGTTGCACTTGAGCCATTCACGTAGTGGGCAGGAAAACGGTGAGTTCAAGGGCATCCTTCCTAAGCTACATGACTAGACCCTTAACTTAAAACAAACAAAACCACTGTCCTCTGACCTCGATATGTTCACACTGTGATACATGCCCCTCCATAAACACAACAATAAAAAATAAAAATTTAAAAGGAAAGGGAGAAAAAGAATAAATTGCAATCTACTATACTATATCATATTCCCAGGCTTTCTTTGTGTGTATATATACATGTGTATTTTGGCGTGTTTGCACATGTGTGAGTTGGGTTCATATGCACATGAGTGCACATGGGATTAGAAGCCAGAGGTTGATATGAGCACCTTCCTTGATTGCTGTCCACCTTACATACATACATTGAAACAACCCAGCCTTTCAACTAGTCCAGCTCGCCAGTTTACCTGAGAGGTCTCTGTCTCATGGGAGCTGGGATTACCTGGCATTCACGTTGCTCTAAACCCAAGTTCTCACATTTGTGCACTAAGCACTTGACCCTTAAATCGTCTCTCAGCTCCAACATTTCTTCCTTCCATGGCTATACCATCCCATATGCTGTATTTACATACTGTGTTATATACGGTGAATTTTCTCTTTATATTAGGAAGTAATCCCAAAGGCAAGGTCTTTGTTTTAATAATGTAATGTATCCCAAAAGTTCTGAAACTAAGTGGGGCAAACAATAGGTATTCAACAGAAGCTTAATTTTTATTTATTTTATTTTTGAGAGAAGAGTCTCTCTAAGGTTGCCCAGTCTGGTCCTAGGCTCAGGCAATCTTCCTATCCCAGCCTCTCAAATATTTGCCTATAACTACTACAGACACACTGTGCCAGGCAGCTGCTTATCATGATAATGATCTAGACCAAAATGAATTGAATCTTCCCCGCATTGGGTGCTTTCTCTCATCCTCATTCTTCACAGCATATTTATAATGTGTGTTGAGTTCATTAGTTTCCCATTACACCTCACCCTAGAGCTCACCCAGCCTGCAGCTCTAGGAAGGTATCTAAGAAGAAATATTGTCTCCTAAGAGTCTTGGAGACAAGACTAACCCCAACAAGGAAACTAGACACTTACGTAGCCAAATAAATCATGCATTCATTTATTTGGATTGAAATGTTAGGGTTTTTCATTTTGGTTTTTTGTTTGTGTTTATTTGGGAGTAGGTTTTTTGTTGTTTTGGTTTTTTAGTTTTGCTGTTTATAAAAAATAGCTAAGCACCAGGGACCTGAGGCAGGAAGATGATGTCAAACTGCCACCAGGTGGAGGCTGAGCATTTTAGGTTTCACGCTGGCAGCCAAAATGAACCCATCCAGACAGAGCTATAGAAGACAGCTCTATGCCTTCCAAGACGTTGTACCTCTCTATGTGACACCATGACTTTCTCACTGTCATTTGGGACCTTTATGCTTCCTCTTCAGCTTTTCTCAAATCTGTTGAGAGACTTAAGGGAGAAAGTGACCCCTTTACAATAATTAAGGTAGCATGGCTGGACTGGAGAGATGATTCAGTGCTTAGGAGCAGTTCCATTCCTAGAACCCACATAGTGGCTCTCAAACTCCAGTTCCAGGAAATTCAAAGCCTCTTTGGACCCTCAGGTGGTGGAAATACGTAAATGAAGATAAAAACATTCATCTACATGAAATAAAAAAATAAGCAACAACAAATCATCTGGGCATGGTTGTACATGCCTTTAACACAGCACTTAGGAGGTAGTTTAATCTCTGTGAGATTAGCTTGGGTGTGCATAGCAATAAACCCGCTATCCTATTTTCCCTACCATGATAGACTCCATCCCTGAGTCATTTTTCCTCCCTTACATGGTACATGGTTGTTGCTGTTTTCCCAGCAGGTAAAGGCATTTGGTATGTAGGTTTGCTGACCTGGGTTGGATTTCTGGAACCCACATCAAGAAACACCTCCACAAAGTTGTCCTCTTACTTTCGAGTGCATGCTGTGGCATTCATCTTTGCACATACGTGCACACACACAAGAAATGATATGAACAATAATATTATTAAAAATGTTCAGTGCTAGAGAGATGGCTCAGAGGTTGGGAGCACTGACTGTTCTTCCGAATGTCCTGAGTTCAATTCCCAGCAACTACATGGTGGCTCACAGCCATCTATAATGACATCCGGTACCCTCTTCTGTATACTGTATACATAATAAATAAACAAACCTTAAAAAGAAATGGCAAACTTCATAAAAAAAATGTTTAAAAGATCAACATGAGGCTTCAGGAGTGGGGTGTTATGCTTTATCTTTTTTTTTTTTTTTTTTTTTTTTTTTTTTTTTTTTTTTTTTTTTTTTTTTTTTTTTTTTTTTTTTTTTTTTTTTTTTTTTTTTTTTGGAGCTGATGACTGAACCCAGGGCCTTGTGCTTTGCTTGCTAGGCAGACGCTCTTCCACTGAGCTAAACCCAAACCCAAAGATGATACGCATTAAAAGTGATGTATTTTGTATGGTGGCACATGCTTTTAATCCCAGCACTCAAGAGGCAGAGGCAAAAGGATCTTCATGAGTTTTAGGCCAGCCTGGTCTACGTGGTCTACATTGTGAGTTGCAAGGCAGGCAGAGCTATGTAAAGAGAAACTGTCAAAAAAAAGGGAGGGCATGTACTTGGGTGTCAGGTTGAAAAGGTGACCTGTGACAGCTAATCTTCCTTATCAGTTGAGTAGATTTAAAAATCACACAGGGAACATCCCTCTAGTACCTGTGAGAGTGTTTTATAGAAAGGTTAGATTTTTGGAGGACAGACCCACTCTGAATATAAGAATGAATAAAAATTGTGAGGTCGAGTGGTGGAGGCACACACCTTTATTCCTAGCACTCAGGAGGGAGAAGCAGGCAGATCTCAGTTCCAGGCCAGCCTGGTCTACAGTGAATTCCAGGACAACCAGGGCTACACAGAGAAACTCTTCTTAATTATAGCAGTTTCTCAAACTTTCCCTGATTATCTTTTTGTTGTTGCTGTTGTTTGTGTATTTGTTTGTTTGTTGAGGCTGAGTTTCTAGCCTCTGCCCATACCAGGGGACCCATTTTACCTCTCAGCACTCACATGGGAACTCACAAGACATCCATCACTCCAATCCTAGGGACATCTGATGCCCCCTACTGGCTTCTGCTGGCACTGCATGCACACGTAATGTCTATACATAAACATGAATAATAAAATAAATATTTTTTAATAGAGGGGCTTTAGAAATGGCTCTCCGGGGGGCTGGAGAGATGGCTCAGAGGTTGAGAGAGCTGACTGTTCTTCCAGAGGACCTGAGTTCAATTCCCAGCAAAACCACATGGTGGCTCACAACCATCTATGATGAGGTCTGGTGCCCTCTTCTGTAAAACTGTATGCATAATAAATAAATAAATCTTTAAAAAAAAAAAAAGAAAGAAAGAAAGAAATGGCTCTCCGGTTAAGAGCATTAGCTGCTCTTCCAGAGGACCCAAGTTCAATTCTGAGCACTCACATGGCAGCTAATAACTGTCTGTAACTACAAGATCTGACACCCTGACATACATGCATGCAAAACACCAAGGCAAACAAAATAATAATAAACTATAAATAAAAAAATAGATGGGTATATAGATAGAGTAAAGTACAATTAAAGCAAAAAGGGAAGATAGCTGTTTCTCCCGTCCATGAAAATAGAATGCCTACATGGAACTCTTCTGTTTGGGATACAAACAAACAAACCACGGCACATCAACACGATGGTATATTATTTAACTGATAAAAATAAATGAATTGTCAGAAAAGTGTGTCAGTGTAGAAGTGGAGGCAAGAAGACCTCCAGTTCAAAGATAGTCTTAACTAACAAAAAGAAATGAATGGTGTGTCTAACTACAAAAGTTATGAATGAGAGCTGGAGACACGGCTCAGTGGTGAAGAGCACCAGCAGCTCTTCCAGAGGACTGGGGTTCAAGTCTCAGCAACTACATGATGGCTCATAACCATCAATAATGACATCTGATGCCTTCTCTCTTCTTCTGTGATGCAGGCATACATGCAGACAGAGCACTTGTACATAAAAATAAATAAATACTTTTTTAAAAAGTTAAGAAGGAAGTTGGATGTAGTATTACATGCCTTTAATCCCAGCACTCATGAGGCAGAGACAGGTGGATCTTTGTGAGTTCAAGGCCAGCCTAGTCTTCAGAATGAGTTTCAGGACAGTCAGAGCTATATGGAGAGACTCTATTAGTAATGGTTATTATTATAACAATACTACTAATAAATGAAAATTAGGAGCCGGAGAGATGGCTCAGCGGTTAAGAGCACTGACTGTTCTTCCAGAGGACCTGAGTTTGATTCCCAGCACCCACATGGCAGCTAACAACTGTCTGTAATTCCAGGATCTGATATCCTTACACAATTATACATGCAGGCAAAACACCAATTCACATAAAATGAAAATAAATATTTTAAAAAAAAGAAAATTAAGCACACATTTCTAAATCAAAGAAGACTATCTAGGCCAGGTATGATAGCCTATGCCTGTAATCCCAGCACCCAATGACAGAAGAATTTCAAGTTCTAGGTCAGCATAAGATACATGAGATCCTGGTTCAAAACAATAAACAATAAAAATGATTAATGAGAGATGTACACACACACAAAGACATATGTCCAAAAGACAAAGACATAATAAGTTGAGAAATAAAACAAAACATTGGACTTTAACTCAAAATATAAAACAAATATCCATGTGTCCATATAGGAATATCAGTAATATAAATTAATGTGTAATAAGTAGTAAATGTAAAAAAGTGTAAATAAATTTATTAGTTGGGACAAATATCCCATACAGAAGAATTCAGTGTAGATATGTTATTTTCGTGGAGGGGGAAAATAGTTTTCCTTTTTTTTAATTTGTATTTTATCCTATTTATTTATTTATTTATTTAATTACGTATTAACATCTATGTATGCCTACATGTGCATGCAGTGCCAGCAGAGGCCAGAAGGGGGCATCAGAGGCTTTTAGGACTGGAGTGATGAATGGCTTGTTAGCTGCCCTGTGAGTACTCAGAGTTAAAACTGGGTCCCCTGGAGTGGGCAGAGGCACTCAGGAAGCAGAAGCAGGCAATCTCTGAGTTCAAGGTCAGCCTGGTCTACAGTTTCAGGACAGCCAGGGACACAAAGAGAAACCCTCTCTCAAAAAAACAAAACCAGAAACAAACAAAAAACCCAACCCAAACTAAACAAAACTGGGTCCTCTGGAAGACAGCCAGTGCCCCAATCCCAGTACTCAGGAGGCAGGAGCAACTGGAACTCTGTGAATTTGAGGCCAGCCAAGGCTACATAATGAGACATTACCTACAAATAAATAAATGAATGAATGAATAAACAAATAAATAGATTTATTTATTTAATTTTTTTAAACTTTATTTATTATTTATTAGCCTTGGTGTTTGCCTGGAACTGGAACTACGGACAGTTGTTAGCTGCCATGTGGGTGCTGGGAATCGAACCCGGGTCCTCTGGAAGAGCAGACGGTGCTCTTAACCGCTGAGCCATCTCTCCAGCCCTTTATTTATTTTTTAAAAGAAAAACAAGGGAAGTTTCAGAAACTGCTATAATTAAGGAGAGACTATGGCAATTAAATGTAATTTAGTATTCTGTATGTGGTCCTGAACAGAAAAGGGGTCAAAGTAGAAAAACCAGAAACCTGACTAAAGTTTGAACTTCAGTCCAAAATCACGTTCTGATGTTGTTTCATTAATCATGGAAGTATATGATAATAGTGGAAGATAATACTATAGGGAAAATTGCATACAGAGTACATGAGAAACATTCAATATCTTTACAACTTTTGTGCAATGTTCAGAAAATTAAAATGTCCAGAAAACTTCTAAAAGTTAAGATTACTCTTAAAAAATGATACCCTAAAATAAGTTAATCTCTAGGGTATCCGGTATTAAAGGCTGATAGTGGAAGCCAGTGATTCTGAATCTTTAGCACCCAGACAAACAGCCAGGATTCCACCTGCAGACCTTCTGGTTCAGAGGATTTCCACTGAGGCTAGATATATTTCCAAACTCTCAGGTACTGCTACTACTATAGGACCACACTTTAGAGAACCACAGGGAAATGCAAGATGTGAAATTAGGTGTGGTATCCCCCCAACCCCATACTCAGCATGGCAGCCAGCCTGAAATCTCCAGCACTCCACAAACCGCGGCAAGAGGATTCTGAGTCTGAGGCCCCTGTAGGCTATAAGCAGCAAGGTTGTCTCACAAATGACAAATTATAAGACTTAGATCTGGCCCCCAGGACTGCAAGGAACTTTCAGACTATTGCAGTGGGGAAATTAATAACCGCTAAATGAGAACAATGGCTGTATGTTTCAGGAACACAAAGTAGGATAAGGCTGAATATGAACAATTTGGAAAAGCCATCAGAAGATGTTCAAGGGCATCCTGACCTGGAGACCACCAAAGAAAGAGAGCAGGGACCTCCAGGAAGTGGGAAGAATTCTGCCAACTCCCGACTTTCCAGTAAGTTTAACTGAACACAGTCCCAACCTTTCCTTTGGAGTATGTCCCACGGGTACTGCTCTCCTTACACAAGGGGTTTCGGAGAAGATGAGTAACTTGCCCACTGTCGATCAGAGAGTAGGAAGATGAAAATCGGAACTCAGCGGTATGTAAGGTAGTTGAGCGTTACTCAGGTGAGCCCCGGGCTTCTTCCTGCCCCCAGATGACATCCCTAAGAGTCTGCCTTCTCTCCCCGCTTTTTCCAGTTTCTTTCCCGCGGGTTCTTTCATGATTAACCATGTCCATGAAGTGAGGACAAGAGACAAGTTTGTTCTCTGTAATCTAAGCCTCGCTGGAGAGGGGATGAATATCCTTGTCTTGACCTGCCCGGCTTCCTGTAGGTCACCGTAAGGATCAAGAGCTTAGTAAGATCTTCGTTCCCTGGCTTGCCTTCAAGTCTCTCCCTCGGCCCCCCGCAGCTGGCCACACCCTAGTGCCAGACACTACATTTTATTCGGCCTTAGGGGATGGGTGCTATCCAGCAGGTGTGTCCCCTCTCCCTTGTGGGCCGGACCGCTGTTTCCGGGCTGTCTTGGCATCGGAACAGTGCTGGGCGTGGCTGCGGTCAGACAACCCCAAACCGAGATGACCTGGGTTAGAGGACGACAGCAGGGAGCGCGCCATCCGCAGAAGGAGCTACCCAACCCTCTGCTCTCAGCCTCAGCATCCGCTCAGGAACCCACGGCCCACCCCAACCCACGCCTCTGGCCCCCCGCCGAGACCGGTAGCAGGCCTTGCAGCCGGGGCTACGAGAGTTAACCCAACCTGCTCCAGCAGAGGCCGAGGCCGGCCGCTGAGCACCTCCCATTGGCCGCTGAGCCGGCTCTGCGCTCATTGGCCGGGGCGCTCGGCTGCGGCTCTTGGAGAGTCCCCATTGGCGCTGCGTTCCACCGACTGGAGAGTGGCGGCCCGGCCTCCGCAAGCTACCCCGGTTAAAGGTGCTCCAGCTCCGTAGTTACCTTGCCACGCTCATCCTTAGCCGGCATCTGAACTTCCTGGGCGACCCTCCTCTTGCTTGTTGCCAAGGCACCTCCGGGCCTTTCCTCTGATCTTTTCTTCTTCTTATCTTTCTTTTTCCTGCCTTTCCAACTACCATTTCCCAACTCCGTTTTCCTAAAATAATCCCTGGTCGCCTAGCCTGCCATCCCAGGCATCCCCACCTGTCACCTTCTGACTTCTGCTTCTCCTTGACCTCAGATCCTTTAGTCAACAGGGCCTTCTTACCAGACTCTCCTCCACTTCCCTTTGCCACTCTCTGACTCCCAAATTCCTTCTAACCTTACTTCACTTCTTGACATTTGCCGCTGACACTTTGGCTCTCTAAATTTCTACCTGTTGCAGCCTGGACTGCAAAAAAAGCCAGGTGTTGCCTTGATAGCCATCCCTGCTTTCTGAGGCCATTGCTACCTCCACCATGGAATTCTTGATGAGTGGTCTGGCAGCCTGTGGGGCCTGTGTGTTCACCAATCCCCTGGAGGTTGTGAAGACCAGAATGCAATTGCAGGGAGAACTGAAGGCCCCAGGAACCTACCAGCGCCACTACAAAAACGTCTTCCATGCATTCTTCACCATTGGCAAGGTGGATGGCCTGGCTGCCTTGCAGAAGGGCCTGGCCCCTGCACTCTTGTACCAGTTCCTGATGAATGGCATCCGACTGGGCACCTACGGGCTGGCAGAGTCTAGGGGATACCTACACACTGAAGAAGGTGTGGTCAATCCTATCCGCAGCGCTGCAGCTGGGGCCCTAGCTGGGGTCATGGGAGCCTATCTGGGAAGCCCAATCTACATGGTAAGAAGGGGACCTTGTCTGGGGCCTTCAAGAAAGACCCTTGGTGTAGGGTGGGAGCCTGCCCTTCGAAAGGGCATGGGTGGGGCTGGGCTCAGCGGTTAAGAGCACCGTCTGCTCTTCCAGAGGACCCGGGTTCGATTCCCAGCACCCACATGGCAGCTCACAACTGTCTGTAGTTTCAGTTCCAGGCAAACACCAAGGCAAATAATTAAATAAATAAATAAAAAGTGTTTAAAAAAAAAAAAAAAGAAAGGGCATGGGTGACAAGGTGCTGTCTCCCTATAAGCACAAAAAGTCACAAGAAAGTGCTGGCAAGCTTCAAGGGCTTTCATCTGCACCATACACACTCATCCACCTGACTGCAATGTGCTGATGAAGATTGCAGATTTTGCTTCTGGAGACTTCTTTGAGTCAGTGTCACCTGTTTGTTGAGGCAGGGTCTCTCCCTCTATAGTAGTGTCAGACTTGTTCTATGACACAGCCTGGCTTCAAACCCAGTGCTTCAGTTAGCAGGTGGGCATCACATCTGCCTACAGCTTTCAGGAACTCAGATCCTGGCTTTGAAAATTATTTATCGTTGCCACATCTAAAGAACATGAATAATTATAGACTTTTGTGTGGTTGTTGGGAGGATTTAGGAAGACAACATGTGAATCATTACTGTAGGTCTTGACACATGGTAAGCATTTGACATTTTTTTTAATTTATTCATTTATTATTTGTTTTTGGATACATATGGCCTAGGCTGGTCTGAAACTCACTATGAACTCAAGCTGGCCTCTTCATCCTCCTTGCCTCTGCCACCAGAGTATTCTGAATTCAAACATGTGCCACCATGCCCAGTGATCATGTAGTTTTTATTGTTTTTATTGCCTAACACTGAGGTTGGCTTTGTGTAGGCAGGATAAGGAATCTGAATAACATGCATCCTGGAGGATCCTGGGCATCACAGAATTTTGCAGTCTCACAGTTTACTTCTTTGAGTTATCAAATATAGGTGAAGGGTTGGGAGCCTGGAACCCAGAGATGGTGGGTGCCCTACTCAAGGTCATACAGCTGTTTACTGTTGGGGTTAGGCCAGGCTTAGTGCAGCTAAGAATGAAATGATCTATAGGAAAGCCAATTTGGTTTCACACCTAATATATGAGATTTGAGGACAAAGGCATCTTCAAAGTCAGCTGAATTCTACCCTGTTGGGTCCTGGGAGCCAAAGAACATATTTTTGATTCTTTGACATGGAGGCTGACAGACGTGGTAGCTGGAGCTCTAATCTAGAATGGGAGCTGGCATAAGAGGCTAGATACCCAGATGTTGCCCAATATGAAACCTTAGGAAATACTGCCATTCTTCAGCCTCCACTCCCCACCCCCAGCCCCAAGGGAAGTAGGATGTGGAGGGGGCGGGGTATCTTGCAGTCAGTGCTAGGAGGTCTGTCCCCTGGGACTGCAGCCAAGGGACACAGTCTCATGACCAATTTGTTAAGTGAGAACAACAGTAAATTATCAGATTAAAGGAATATATTCCTTGCTTAATACCCTAGAGGAAGTGTGAGGGGTTTGGGGAGGTGACCACTGGGCCAAGGCTGTGATCCTCTCTTGTCCCCAGGTGAAGACACACCTCCAGGCACAGGCAAACGCTGACATCGCTGTAGGGCACCAATATAAGCATCAGGTGAGGGTTCCCCAAACCTCTGGAGTACACCACCATCTCCTACATTTTCTCCAAGCTTTCTGCCTGTACCTGGCAGCTCCAGTCCCAGTCACCGCTCCACCAAACCCATCAAGTCCCACCTGTCAGGCCCCGGAGCCCATCCTGACCCTCATGTCCCCTTGTTCCTCAGATTCCCCACACCTGTTTATCCCACCCGCCTCCTTCCCTTGACCTGTGAATGTCCTCACTTCCATACTTCTGGCCTGAACTCTCAGTTTGCAGGTCTCAGTAGACACCTGAAGGCCTCTAGGCTGGCTCTAAGCCTACACTGAAGTGGTTCCCTGATCCTTGAAAGCATTTTCAGGAGGCAGTCCCTGATGGTGGGCTGACTGAACTCCAACCCCATGGTTTTCCTCCTCCCCACACCAGGGCATGTTTCAGGCACTAACCGAGATTGGCCAGAAACATGGTCTAGTGGGGTTGTGGCGTGGGGCCGTGGGCGGCCTGCCCAGAGTTGTCATCGGCTCCTCCACCCAGCTGTGCACCTTCTCATCTACCAAGGACCTCCTGAGCAAGTGGGAGGTACTGCCAGGGAAGGGGGGGACCATCCCCGGAGTGGGGAGCACGGGTGGAAAAGGGAGGTGAGCCCTGGACGGGATGGGACCAAGGTTCAAAGGTGAGGGATCAGCAGGAGTGACTGGGGGTCACTGACGCCTTAGATGGGATTCTGTCATTTCCCACCAGCAGGGGCTCCGAAGCCCTCTGGACACTCCTCCTTCAGAGTTATCACAATGTCATCCCTGGTAGTATGGAAGCTCCCAGAAATTGTGTTTCCGGGACAGGGCTTCTCCTACCCTAAGGTTGGTTGAACGACTGTGTGGTTGAGAACATTTTCTCTCTCTTATAGATCTTTCCTCCCCAGAGCTGGAAGGTAGCTCTGGTGGCTGCCATGGTGAGTGGCATTGCAGTCGTCCTGGCCATGACACCCTTTGATGTGGCCAGCACGAGGCTCTATAACCAGCCCACTGACACTCACGGCAAGGTAAGGGAGCACTGTAGGGTTCAGGCTGACAAGAAAAACTGGGGGTGGAAAAGCAGATCTTCGAATGCTGCCTACAAAGGTTGTCTGACCCTGGTGGGCTCTGACATGCTTCTCCTGTGCTCTCCCTCCTCTCTGACATGCTCCAGGGCCTCATGTACCGGGGGATCTTCGACGCTCTGCTGCAGATAGCCCGGAAAGAGGGCTTTTTTGGCATGTACAAGGGTATAGGTGCCTCCTATTTTCGCCTTGGCCCCCACACTATCCTCTCCCTCTTCTTCTGGGATCAGCTGCGCTCCTTCTACAATGCATACACTAAATGAGTCCTGTACTCTGGGCACCTCTGCCTCTAATACTATCTCAGTGATGTTTTACTGACTGACTGACTTCTCATCCACCTAAGGGGACAGCCATGCCCTCTCCCTCTCTCTTCTCTTACAGTTGAATCACTCTGAGCTACTAGTAATTTATGTCCTTCCCTTGGATACTGCTTTAAATTTCCCAAGTCCCTCTGTATACTTCACACCCATCTCAGGGTTGAATCAGATACCCCAAAGTATATTTGTACTGCCATTTTTGGGTCCCTCCCTCCTGCTCCTGTGCACAGCTTTAAAATCCCCCTTCCAAGACCAAAGGGAATTGGGGAGACCCAGGTGTCCTCTTAGATTCAAATCTACAGAAACTATGTTGTTTATAAAGCAAGTTTATTTCTGCAGAGGAGATGTCTTGTTTATGTCCAGGGAAGAAGTAGAAAGAAGCTCCCTCTCTCAGAACTGGGTCCCTGAGTCCTCAGCAGCAGTATGTTGTCTTCCACCATCTTTACTGGGGACCGAAGATGTTGGGATCATGAAGCGTCAAACTAGTTACCAGTTGTTCAAAGTTACCCAGGCTCCAAGGAGGACATGAAAGATTTTCAGGGCCAAGAGACCTGCTGTTAGAGCTTAGGGTAAGAGAACAGAAGCAGAAAGAAAGTGGTCCAGCTTAAGGTTTGCAAGATTACACTTCCTGTTCCCCAGAAGACCAGGGATCCGGACCCCCAAGCCCGTGGCGCAATTCTGCTTCCTTGAAGGAGTTCACCAGCCAACCTTCCTGTTTGCCCCACCCAGCCTAATTTTGGGGGGTACTCAATTGGGAGCTTCCCGCCCTTTCCTCTGTTCTTACGGGGGTTGATTGAAGGTAAGCAAGAGATCAGTCTGGTACTGAGGCAGCCGAAGCAAGGCCTGATGTAGTGTGACATCCTTTGCTACCTAAAGGGATCAGAATCAGGGGGCGTACTTAGCAAGATGCTACCTGGAGCTATCCCTCCCCTACTTCAGGAAATCCCATTTGCCATGGTCCTCACCTGCTGATTTTCTTTAGCTACCTGCTGCTTGCCAGAAAGGAGCCAGGCATCTTGACAGCAGCCCCTCAAGGATAAATCCTCCAAACAGAGAGGCTGCACAGATAACACGTGCACGGCCCTAGCCCCTTGCACCCCGCCAACGTCCTCAAAATGGTACCTGGAGTGGGGGGACCGGGTAGGGAGGGGCATCTCTGAATAATCCATGCCCACCCATCCTCGAGCCTCACTCTTTTCTGGCGAGTCTGCTATCACCTTTGGGGTTTTGTCCTGAATAACCGTCCAGCCGCAGGCCCCGCCCACTTCCTCGGCTCTTGGCCTCCCATTGGCTAACTTTCTCACCGCGCAGCCGCTTCGCCCCGCACGTGGGCCTGCAGCTCTAGAAGTTCCACGATCAGACTCTGGTCGGTCACGGGATGGCAGAAAACTTCTTGGTTGTCCGGGACCGGTCGGAGGTCGCTAGAGGATAGGCAGGGACACTTTACAGTTGTCTCTGCCTTCTTCCCGCAACCCATCCGACCGGCCTCCAGGGCTCCAGGGCTTTCTCACCTCACATCAATGGCCCCAGGGGGAAGGATGGCGGAGAAGGCGCCTCCGAACAGTGGACAGTTTCTGGCGGACTCCATAGATCTGGGGCTTGAATCTGGACATTAGCGGGGTTTTTAAGAAACCTACATGGGCCTTTGAGGCATCACTTCCTCTAGGGCTCCTGGAGCAGCCACCACCTCCTCCTCCTCGGCCTACTAAGCTCTTGGACCTTTAAGATCTGGCTACGCCCTGTGATCACGCTGACCAATCGGCGCTCGCGCTTTGGGGGCGGGGCTACTCTTCGGGGCTGTGCTCTAAAGCCCGCTCTTCCGAAGCCGGCGCCAAGAGTGAGCATCTGGTTTGCAGTCTGGTGTGGGTTTAGGATTTGTGATGTGCTTGCATGTTTGCTCCTTCATTTTTAAAGGAGTCGCACCTTAAATCACTTGAGACCGGTTCTTAAGAACAGTTGTTCGCCCCGGACAGTGGTGGCACACGCCTTTAATCTCAGTGCTAGGGAGGTAGAGGGAGTCCAGCCTTGTCTACAAAGTTAGCTCTAGGGACAGCTAGGACTGTTGTTACACAGAGAAACCCTGTCGGGAGCGGGGCGGTGGTGGCAGGGAGCACTAAGCACAGTTGTTCAGTTAAGGGTGTCCTGAGTCAGGGGAGAATCTTTTGTGTTCTTGGAGTATTTGACACCCCCTCCCCCCACGGGCTGACAACCAAACCACTAATTCTCAGATCTCATTTTGGGAATTAAGGGAAACTACAGGTCCAGGTGTGGGTCTGGGTTAGGGTTTGGACCTCAAGCTTTGACACCTAACCTGAGGATTATGGTTCTAATCCCCTCAAATCCTCCCCTTGGGAGGGCCAGGGGAAACTCCCCAAATACAGCTGGACCAAAGCTCTGATTAAACTATTGATTTTCCTTTGCGGATTTTTAGTCTGTTCTTTAAGTATTTGTTCAACTCTACACTTCCAGCTAATTTTTCCATTCATCCTTGATCCCCAGCACCTGGCATAATGTTTAGAACATAATAGGCCTACTGGTATATTGTTGCACTACTGAATAAATCTAGTGCTAGTGCCTGAGAGCCAGGAGGCCACCCATGCCCCTTGTGAAGTCTACATAGCGTCTACTTCTCAGCTGAGAACTGAGTAAAGGGATTGTCATCCTGGCCACGTAAACCCTCATAATTTACTGAAATGGAGCTTAGGGTTGGATGTTTGTTTATGTCTTACATTAGTCTTTCCTGGTAGGCCTGGCAGTATAAAGGAAGGAACACCTTATCAGGGTGTAAAAGAATCAGTGGAGTTTGCTTTGAGTCTGAAAGTTTGATTTACAGAGCTCCTGGGGGCATCCTAGAGGGATTCCAGCCAAGACATAGGTCCAGAAACTTGGAGGTAAGAGTGTGTACTCTAAGAAACACAAATATCCAGGGTAATCCCCGCTCCTTCTCTCCCAGCCCCAGCTCCCTCCCGGTAACTGTAACCTCCCACCTCAGCTTCCTGAAAGCACTGAGTATGTGCTACCACAGGTAGACCCACTACATCCAGTTTGGACACCTTATTGCTTACTGTAAGCATCTGGCTTTTCTCTAAGTTTTTCCTCATCTCTAAAGCACCGTTAGGATTGAAATGTATTCAGGTATGGTGGCACATGTCTTTAATCCCAGCCCTGGGGAGGCAGAGCAATCAGATCTCTATAGTTCAAGATCGACTTGTTTCTTTTTTTTTTTTTAAAAAAAAAAACTTTATTTATTTGCCTTGAACTGGAACTACAGACAGTTGTTAGCTGCCATGTGGGTGCTGGGAATCGAACCCCGGTTAAGAGCAGACGGTGCTCTTAACCACTGAGCCATCTCTCCAGCCCCTTGGCTTGTTTCTATATAGTGAGTTCCAGCCAGCCAGGCTTATATAGTAAGACTCTTCCCCAAGAAATAAAAAAATAAGTAGAACTAAAATATGTAGTTGATCAATCTGTTCCTGGGTGGATACTGTGACTACGTTTACTCCCTAAGGGAAGGGGTACTGCAGGCCCCCATGGGACAGAAGGAACCTGACCATACGGTCTCTCTATGTAGACCCTTCTGTCCCTCCTCCCTGTTGGGACTCTCCACTTGGCTGTCACACTGTTCCCATTCCAGACCCCACTCCTCAGAAGGCCCACCAAGGGTCAGCTCCTCCCTCCAGGCTGTTCAAGACCACACCTTCACAGAATATAAGACCCTGTTGCCACACCTGCCACATGATTTCTTTCCTGTCTTTCTGAGGATCATCTGGGGTGTGTTTTGCTCAGTTTATTAAATCTAATTTAATTAAATCAGTTTATTAATTTGGTTTGATTTGGCTTATTACATCAGCCGAGGATACCCAATGACCGGAGATCCAATGTTTATCACTCCCCAGTAGGAGCAACAACAGCTCTAATTGCTTTGCACACAGTCAAGCAGATAAAAAATCCTTGGGTAGAGACGTGCAACAACATAGATATTATTAATAAGATAGTACAAGCCAGGAACGGAGGGAGACCTAGTCACAAGCCGGAGGGAGGAGGAGGAAGCTACTTCAGCTTTCTCCAATGGAGTTCTTGGCATGCCTCATGGTCAGCTGTTGGCTACAGATAGCTGAAAACCCCTGCCTTTCCCCAGCCTCTGAGCTCTGTGTCAGGATAGTAGTGAGCAGAGATATACCAAGGCTCGGGGCCAGATCTCCTCGGGGGTGGAAGGCACCTTGTCTTGGCAGATCCTAGATCTCTGCTGTTGGCTTTTCATCACTCTTGGTATCTGCCACCTCTGCTGATCTCAGTGCTGACACCCTGGCCACCTCTGCTGATCTCAGTGCTGACATCCTGGTGTGTTCAAATTCAAAATTCTCTATGCATCAAACCACCTGGGTCAGTCAGTTAATGCCATTCTATCTGAAAACTGTCTGAACCCATAGGACCCTTGGCCCAGCTGCAGCTGGGAGGAATGTCATAGGAGGAATCTCAGATGGTACAGACATGCTCTTCTCATGGTGTGAGTGTCTCTAACCCGCAAACTGCTGGTGGCAGCAAGCCTACACTACACCTGAGGCAGGTGATCCTGTACTCTGGGATGGCCCCTTTACTTTGAAGGAACCCAAAGACAGACTTTGAAGGGACTGGAGAGATGGCTTAACAGTTAAGAGCACTTGTTACCCTTTTGGAGGACCTGGGTTCAGGTCCCAGTGTCCAAACGGTGGCTTACAACCATCTGCAACTCCAGATGTGCCCTCTTCTGATCTCCAGGGGCACCTGATACACTGTGGTAACCACAGGTGTAGTAGGCTCATAGAATAAAATAAGTCTAAAGGGGGAAAAAAAAGACTTTGAGGGCCAGTGATACAACACCCAGTGACGGACATTCCGGGGAGGAGTTAAGGCAGCATGGTTTTTTGTATTCGGGAATTCTAAGCCTTCAACCCTACAATGAGTTTCTTTAAAATTTTGTTAAAACTTATGAGTACTTATTTAGAAAAATGCTTGTAGATTATAAAATAAAATCTATAAGAACACAAGAGAGGGGCTGGAGAGATGGCTCAGAGGTTAAGAGCACTAACTGTTCTTCCAGAGGACCTGAATTCAATTCCCAGCATCCACATGGTGGTTCACCACCATCTATAATGACATCTGGTACCCTCTTGTGTATACAGTATACATAATAAATAAATAAATCTTTAATAATAATAAACACAAGAGACACTAATTTGTTTTCATTATGTAATCTTGGCTGAACTGGATCTTGATATGAAAATTAGGCGGTTCAGACACACTCCAGGTCTGTCTGGATATATGTGCACCATGTCTGGTGTGTGTGGTGTGTGTGTGTGTGTGTGTGTGTGTGTGTAGCTGCCTTCTCTACCTCTTCAAAACAAAACAAAAAAAACAAAACAGTGCCTGAGGTCTCTAGGGTGGCAATTAACCAGATGCTCCTCCTGCTGAATTCAGGTCCACTGATTCCATTCAGGTCCATCGATTCCCGACTTTCCCTTCCCCACATCGTCCCAAGCCCACAGGAATTAGCCAGACTTGAACCAGCACCCCTATACATCCAGAATGTCCTGGTGGAAGCCCCTGCCATCCATATCATCTACTCAAGGAGTCTGGGATGACTGAGTGGAAACCCAAACTCTCTCCTTAGTCCCGCCTCCTCAAAGCCAGACAGACAGCAGCCCCTCCCCTAGTTCTGCCTCCTTCGGGGTTCCAGACCCTTGCCCCTGAGGAAGCCTGACAAAAGTCAGCCCCTCCCTGGGGGCTGCTCAAGACCACACCTACAGGTTACTTAAGGCCCAGGAGCCATATTTGCCATGTGACTCTAAGTCCTTGCCTTTCCAAGGTCACTCAGGATTGCTTTGTTCTGTTCATTAAACCTGGATTTATTAATTTGGCTGGATTGCTTTTTTGCATTGGTGGTAGCAGTGGCGGGAATCCAGAAACCAGGAATTTTTTAAAAAACTTATCACCACCCTCAGAGTCTGTCAGCCCTAAAAATGGAGCAACAGACCACCATGTGGGAATATCAGCTTGGGAATCAGAGGCAGGTGGATCTCTGAATTCCAAGCCAATCTGGTCTACAAAGTGAATTTCAGAACAACCAGGGCTACACAGAGAAACCCTGTCTCAAAAATTAAAAAAAAAAAGAAAGAAATATTTATGTGTATGAGTATTTTATCTGTGTGTGTGTGTGTGTGTGTGTGTGTGTGTGTACCACCAGTGCTTTTAAACAGTGAGCCACCCCTCCAAGTATATTATGTATTATTCATTTACTTATGTGTTTTTGTTAGTTTGCTTGTTTTTTGTTTTGGTTTGATTTTTTTTTTTTTTTTTTTTTGAGACCAGGTTTTCTGTGTAGCCCTACCTGTTCTGGAATTCACTCCATAGACAAATCTGGCATGAAGATTGGCCTGCCTCTGCCTCCCAAGTGCTGGGACTAAAGGCATGCACCACCATGCCCAGCCCTTTATTTGGTTTTTTGAGACAAGGTCTTACTCAGGCTAGCCCAGAATGACAGTCCTTTGGGCTCTTGAGAGTGCTAGAATTGCAAGCATAAGCAACCACACTAGGCCAAAGTAGAATAAAGTACTTTAACACACCTGTCAAAATCCAAAGTTTAATCAGGCTTGGGAGCTGAGAACCAAACCATGGTCCTCTATAAGAGCTCTTTCTTGGACTGAGCCATTTCTCCAGCCCCAAGAAAATAAATCTTCTAAAAAAGGAAATTCATCCTTGACTGCATAGTGAATGCAAAGGCAGAGACTCTAGCTGGAATGAGGATGCAGCTTAGTGAAGAGGCCTGGGTCAAAGTCGAACTGAGAAAGCTATCTAACTTATCAAAGTGGACGTGGCAGACAGATTCTTCCAGCATCCCTCAGTCCTTACCTGCCACAGTGGCTGGCACACCCAGTCCCTATCCTAAACTTCTCCAGCCCAGGGGCTGGGCTGCCCTTCCCTTCCCCAGCTGTCCTTTATATAATCCAGCTAATTTGGTCACCTAGTCTTCTCTCCCACTCTCTTAGCCAGTCTCTTGGGGCCCAGGCTGATCCTCTTGGTCAGCAGTACCCCTCTACCGCACTTCCCATCCCCTGTCCCCCCATCCCACACCCCCGCCCCCCTGCCTGGCTCCACCTTACCCAGGAGCAGCTGTGCTCTTCCTCTTTTATTTCCATTCAGATGCCTTACGTTCAGTGCTTACTACTGGGAGGGAAGAACAGTGGAGAGGAGGGAGGCGGGTGGAACAGACCTTCTCTTTCCCACTCTGTTTACATTGCCTTCAAAGCCAGTCGAAAAGGAAGCAAGGCCATGTCTCCTGCCCTACTCAGATAATTTAATTTTCATTTCCTCTAGGCACTAGGTAAACATCATAGTTCATATTTTTTCATGCAGGTGTGGTTACTTAAGGCCTATATTTCCAGGACCGTGGAGGCAGAGTAGGATCTCCTCAAGTTTGAGGCCATCCTGGGCTACATAGTAAATTTCAAGCTAGATGGGGCTACATTGTGAACCCCTCTCTCAAAAAGTTCTTATTTTCATCTGTTTGGCTATACTATCAGGGAGAACTGATGGAAACATGTTACTTATCCTTGTGGGCTTTGTCTCCATGACCCAAATGCCTGCCTAACACAGCTGCCTACCTCCCAACACAGCTGCATTGGAGATGAGCTTCCTTATGAGCAGTACTGAGAAATCTCTAACTATTGCATAGACAGGGCTCTGGAACGTTTGTCACGAGGAACCTGAGTCTGGAGTCAGCTAACAGCTCACCCCCCAAACAAGCTCATCCCCCAACTCAATTCTGGAAATGCTTCTCCAGACTTCTCATCAGGCTCAGGGCCCCCTGCATCTCTTCCCTGTCTCCACACATATTTCGGAGATGGAAAGAGGATGAGATTTGGACAGGCTAATGAACAACAGGGTGTTGAGGTAGTACACAGCAACCTGGTGGCCTGCTGGCATCTGAGGAAGGGTATGGAGGGTGGCTCCCATCACCATCCTGCAGAGCCCCATGGACCTCACTGGGGAAGAGGCACCAATAAAGTGACAGGGTAAGAAGGAGGTTCTTGCTCTACAACCTGAGCCAGGATCCTTGTTCTTGGACCCAGTGGGGCTTCACCTATCCTTTCCTTGAGAATCCCTAGAGTATCATCCATTTTGGAAACTTACAGCATCTATATAAAGCTACTGTATACTGACCCTTCTCGTCTGTTTTTCTTGGCCAAGGTCAATTCCTTGTAAGTTCCCACAGGTGAGGAGTTGGGAGAGAGGGGAGGGCTTACCACACTGTAGGGGCAAAGATAGGGCCAGTTGAGCTAGGACTCAGTGGGGGAAAGAGAACAGAGCAGCAGTCTCTTTTGTTGCCCGGAGTACCTTCAGGGCATCCCAGGATACTCTGGCAGTGGAAAGTCACTCTACCGGTTAGACCTGACCCTGGTGGCCATTTATTTCTCAGACCTGCCTACTCCCCCAAGGTAAACTTCCTAATCCATCCACATCCCAGGGCTTCAAGCCCAGCCACCTGCCCTCTGGATATCCCCCTCTATCACACCTCCTTCAGCATGCCCCATGGATACCTCAAACCCAATAATTCCAAAGCAAAGCATAAGATTGCCCCCCAAATGTGTTCCTCCTGCCATTAGTGAAATGTTTGTGTCCCAGCGTTCCAGGGAACAGACCAGAGCTCTGGGCTTCATTACGGACCTGTTGTCTTCTCCACCATCTCCTTCCTTGTCTTCTTTTCACACCCTTCCACATCTACTTTCTGGTTGCTTAACTTTCCACTGCTTTTCAAATCCTCCCATTTCTCTCCGTCTCTAATGCCAACTACTGTTGCAGGTAACACTGTTGTTACATGGTCACTTACAGCTTCACACGGGACTCCCATGCTCCTTCTCTGTATCTACCACAATCTCTAGGTCCCGAATCTGGGGCTGAGAGTATAACTCAGTACAGTAGCTTGCCTGGCATGCGTGAAGTCCTGGGTTCAATTCTGAACACCACATAAAGCCAGCTGTGGTAGTATGCTCCTGTAACTGCTGACATTCTGTTGTAGCCTCTGAAGCCACGCCCTGCTCTGAGTTCTGAAGTCAAGTCCCATTAAAGAAGAATTCCCACCTCCCCACACTCCCTCTTGCTCTGTTCTCCTGGGAATACTCTTTCTCTCTCTCTTTTATTCTCTCTCTCCCCCTCCCTCCCTCTCTTTGTTATTAATATAATTGTTTATAATAATAAAGTCCTTCTACATAGAAACAGCCTAAGTGTCTCCTGGCCACTGCTGCTTCTTGTCCATCGTCCCGTATCTATGGTGCACGAGGCCTCTCCATTCATAGACACCTACCGCCAGCTAACCGGGTAAAGCATTACCAAATCCTGCCAGATCACAACAATAACCTCAGCCAGCCCTCAGGAGGTGAAGGTAGAAGGATTGGGAGGTCAAGGTCACAAAGTTCTTGTCATCAGGTCCAGGAAGGACACTAACATGACATTATTAGTTTCTCTTTCTCTTCCTTCCTCCCAAACAGTGAGTTTGAGGCCAGTGTAGATTACATGAGCTTCTATTTCAGATCACCACCCTGTTCCCACTAGCCCTTACATTCACTTGTTTGTCTACCCCTCCTTCTTGTCCTGGATGCTTAACCTGTTCTGCTAAGCCTTGGTTGGGTATGTTTCTAGTTCCTCATATTCAAGGCCAACTCATTTTCATTCATTCCGTTCCTTAGGTTCCTCAGCGTGCCCGGTCTAGGCGCTGAGGCTAACATTGTTTTCCTAGAGTGCTACCACACCCTCCCTGCTCTTTATGCAAGCAAATGGCTGTGTGTTGTAGCCTCAAGAAATCCGAGCTGTAGACAGCTCTCAGGGTAAAAATAGGAAATCATTTCTGCCAAGTCAGCTTCTTTTCAATGTGTCATAAAGCCAAGGTTCTTCACAATTGTGATCTGGTGGCTCTATTCTCAGCCTTTCTGCTCCTGCAGCAAGACTGGACAGATGGTATTGCTCATATTCCTTTGTGCCGGATAACCCTGTGCCAAAGGCAATCCTAACTTGAAGTAATTTCTTGAAGCCCTTAAGATACCCAGGCCCATCCAGCAGGCCCCTGGATCTCCAACTCTGGCTGTTTGCTGCCCCCAAGTGTCCAACAATAGATTGGAGCATTCTTGGTTGTTTAGCACCACAGGGTCCCAAGAATATCAGGTGTGTGAGGTAAGGCCAGTAAGACAGACCCTGGGACTCTGGAGGCAGTCCCTGGGGGCAACGTCTTGTTCTGTGTGCAGCCTCACTGCTGTCTGGTACCCACCTCTCTTTCTGTCTCAGTCCCTTGTCTGTGCCGTAGTGTGTGTGAGATCACCATGGCAGTTCAGTGGTCAGTAGAGAGCCGAGTACCCTAGTGAGAGCCTCCTTAGAGACCCTCATTTGGTGGTCCCACCCCTGCCATCCTTGGAACGGTGCCCACTTCCAGCACCTGGGCACAGGGAGCAACAGTAGCATGCCTAGTTATGTGGTATACCCTCCTGCAAGACTGAAGAGAGAGGCAAAGGAGAAAGGAAAGGGGAGGTACATAGGGAGGAAGGAAGAGAAAGAGAAACTAATAATGTCATGTTAGTGTCCTTCCTGGACTCGATGACAAGAATTTTGTGACCCTGAATGACTGGACAAACCAACAAAGGGATCAAAAGGGGAACTGCACCCGGGGAGCAGCAGAACAGATGGACCTACAAACACAGTCCACTAGAACCATTTTCTATTAAGGAGAAATTTAAAAAAAAAAATCTATGCCAGGGGCTGAAAAGATGTCTCAGTAGTTAAGATTACCCACTGCTCTTCAAAGGACCCTGGGTTTTATTCCCAGTGCCCACATGGTGCCTCCCAACAAACTAGCAACTTCTGTTCCAGGGAATCTAACACCTTCTTCTGGCCTCCAAAGGCACAGCACATGTGGTGTGTATACATACATACAGGCAAAACATCCATACATATAAATCTTTAAAAATAAATCGGAGGGCTGAAGAAATGGCTCAGAGGTTAAAAACACTGGCTGCTCTTCTGGAGGTCCTGAGTTCAATTCCCAGCATCCACATGGTGGCTTGTAACCATCTGTGATATCTGGGGCTCTCTTCTGACATGTATGCATACATGTGAGCAGAACACTGTATACATTATAAATAAATCTTTAAAAAAAATCAGGGGTGCTAGAGAGATGGCTCAGAGGTTAAGAGTGCTGACAGATCTGGTACCCTCTTCTGTATACTGTATACATAATAAATAAATATAAAAAATTAAATTGATTCCAGTTTTCAGCATTTACAATAAATAAATAAATGAGTATTCATTTGTTCAAGATAGTAGGTGCCAGGTACTGTTAGAATAGAAAGCAAAAGAGTGGAACTATCATGAGTTTGCACTGTTCTGGGAAGACAGATCTTTGATTAAAGAAGCATTGTTTAGGGGCTGGAGAGATGGCTCAGCGGTTAAGAGCACCGTCTGCTCTTCCAGAGATCCCGGGTTCGATTCCCAGCACCCACATGGCAGCTAACAACTGTCTGTAGTTCCAGTTCCAGGCAAACACCAAGGCAAATAAATAAATAAAGTTTAAAAAAAAAAAAAAAAGAAGCATTGTTTAAGGTAACATTGCAGTGGAGATGTGGGTTGATGTGTTTGTGCTGCCAAAGGTTTGATTAGAAATCTGTTAACGGGGCTGGAGAGATGGCTCAGCAGTTAAGAGCACTGTCTGTTCTTCCTGGAGGACCTGAGTTCGATTCCCAGCATCCACAAGGCAGCTAACAACTGTCTGTAATTCCAAGATCTGACACCCTTACACAGTTATACTTGCAGGCAAAACATCAATTCATATAAAATAGAAATAAATTAAAAAAAAAAAGAAATCTGTTAACAAGCAGAAATGTAGGATAGGACTTGCTTATGAGGTTCCCATACTACTGTAAAAGGTGTTTTTAAGATTTTAGTTATGAGGGCTGGAGAAATGGCTCAGTGGTTAAGGGCACTGACTGTTCTTGTTCTGAGAACAGGTCCTGAGTTCGATTCCCAGAATCTACATGGCAGCTAAACAACTGTCTGTAATTCCAAGATCTGACACCCTTATACTATGTTATACATGCAGGCAAAACACCAGTTCATAGACTTAGCATCTTTTATTTCTAATTTTCCTTTTATAGTTGGGTAATTAATTTTATTTTGTTTTATTTTAGTTTTTTTTAAATTAAGATTTATTTATTTATTATGCATACAGTTTTACAGAAGAGGGCACCAGACCTCATCATAGGTGGTTGTGAGCCACCATGTGGTTTTGCTGGGAATTGAACTCAGGTCCTCTGGAAGAACAGTCAGTGTTCTTAACCTCTGAGCCATCTCTCCAGCCCCTAGTTTTTGTTTTTTGAGACAAAGTTTCATTATGTAGTGTTGGCTGGCCTTGAACTCAGAGAGCCTGTCTGCTTGTTTCTGCATTCCAAATGCTGGGATTAAAAGTGTGGCTCATTATGCTTGGCTGAGTAATGAATTTGTGAGAATCTTTTTCTGGCTTCATACAGCTGATGGGTTCAGTTTTGAGATGGGTATGATATTGGGTCAAGTTAAAGTGAGAAAGTCGAACAAGAGAAAATGAGATGGCTGGGGAAAAATACTTATTGATCCTGATGTCTGCTAGCCAATAGCAAGATGTGAGGGGAGGACATGTCAGGTGGTGACGACAAAACCCAATATGAGGCAAACCAGAGGTCACTGACACAATCCCAGATAATGGGAAATGCTAGGGTAGAAAAGCGGGGAGATTTGGAGCATTGAGGAATGATGATGCAAACCAATGTCATTTCTCACAGTGCAGCCAACCTGCCTCCCTTATGGAGCCATCCTTTACATCTACATCAAGCCTTTGGTAATGCCAACCTGGAACTCCCTTTGTACACCAGGCTGGCCTCTAATTCAGAGAACTGTCTACCTCTGCCTCCTGAGTGCTGGGATTAAAGGAATTCCCCCATTCTGGCTTTTAATCCAGTTAGTTTTTGTTATTTTAGTTCTCATCTTTAGAGACATATGCTGAAATATTTATGGCTGAAGAGACAGTATTTGCTGCAAAATGGTGGTGGTGGTGGTAAGGTTTTCTCTGGAATGCATGGCTTTGTCTTTTGAAATTTCCCCATTAACAAAAAGTTCCTTAAAGTATCATCAACTGGTTATGGGATCAAAGGCATGCACCACCAGGCCCAGCTATACATGTGCCATGCCCCTTACGTGTAACTGCAGACAGCTTTGTAGAGATAGTTCCTTTCTATCCTGTGGGTTCTAGGGACTGAAGTTAAGCCATTAGACTTGATGGCAATAACTTTAACCAGTAAGCCAGTGTACTGTTCTCAACCGGTAGGGGTCAAATGACCCTTTCACATGGGTGCCCTAACATCATCGGCAAACATGGAGATTTATATTATGACTTGAAACAGCAGCAAAATTAGTTATGACATAACAATGTAACTAATTTTATGGTTGGGGTCACCACAGCATGAAGAACTGTATTAAAGAGTCTTAGCCTTAGAAAGGTTGAGAACCAGTGCATTAAGCCATCTTGCTAGCTCAGGTCTAATTATAAATATATCTCTCTATATAAATGTATTATATAATACAAAATGCCATACAATTTGACATAATGTATATGATAAATACAATATATAATTTATATTAAATATATATTTGAGATAGCATATCCCTGAATAGCCTGGAACTCACTATGTAGACCAGGCTCACCTTAAACTTACAAAGATCCACTTGCCTCTGCCTCCTAAGTGTTGGAATTAAAGGCCTGCACCACTATGGTTGGCAAAATATATATTCTCATACAGCAACAGAAATGAATGTTCATATGGTCAAAATGGTACTTAGGTCAGATCCCAGCGCTTGGTAGAAGACCAAGTTTTAAAGATTATTCTCAGCCACAATGAGTTCAAGACCAGTCAGGACTACATAAAGGTCTCAAAATTACAAACAAAATCCTTAGAATCATTCTGCTTAGGAAAGTTTTTTCTTCAAAGCAACAAGGGGAAAAACTCAGCCTCCTATCTCCACACCCCCCCCCTTTTCTTTGTGGTGCTGCAGGGAAATCAGATCAGGGAACCCACACATGCTATGCATGAGCTCCACTATTCAGCTGTATCCACAACCTGCAATTTAATATCACCTTACTAAGAATAGCTTCTCAGAGCACCACTTCTGCAGCACAGTGTGCTGCCCCACCCCCCAAACCATGGCACCTTTAGAAATCAAGAGAGGCAGAGCTGGAGATGGCTGAGCAGTTAGAAGCACTGACAACTCTCCTAGAGGACCCAGGTTCAATTCCCAGCACCCACACAGCAGCTCACAACTGCCTGTAATTCATGTTCCAAGGGATCTAATACCCTCACATAGACATACATGCAGGCAAACACCAACACGCACAAAATAAGAAATAAAATCCCAGATGCCAGTGTGTTTTATAGAAAAACTTCTTTAATCATGATGCAGAACTTCGTATGGAGCACCTGACCAGTATACAAGTGACTTCTGTAATACTTTGTTGAGGAAAGGAAGGAATGTGAGATGGCTCAGGATCAGAAGCAGATGCATGTGGTGGGCAGGGCCCCTTGCTGTCCCTTTCAAGCTGTGACCAATCATAGGCAGTTTAGCATTAAACTTTCCTTGTTAAGTGGAAAATGCCTCTCAACTAGCTTTCTTAATTTTTATGAGAATTCAGACACATATTACCCAGCACCAACTCAGCAAGCTAAGTAGCCATAAAGTCCACTGGGGCAGTACCAGTGCCTGGCATCATCACTGATCAAGGAGCAAGAACAGAATGGATGACAAGAGGTAGAACTCCCCTACTGTAGAGGGAACAGCAATCAGGAATGTGATACGAGGCAGGCACAGGTCAACCTGAAGCATGGCCAGAAGCAACAATTCCTCACAACTAGCAGAGCATGTCTGAAAAAGAATCCAGAAATCTGCTCTTTTCAGATTAAAGCAATGAGGCTGGTAGGGGCTGGTATATTATTCTGAGACCTCAAATCAGCGCCAAGCAAAATGGCAATCACCTAAGAGGCTGAAGCTAGAGGCTCTTGAGTTTAGGGCCAGCCTGGGCTAGAGACTGACAGCATGTCTCAAAAAGCCAAAGAAAGAAAAGGGGACATAAAATCTTATTCAGAGCTCAAAATGAGAGAGTGAGGGACAGCATGGTGAGAAGTGCCAGGGGAAGGAGCACAGGAGAACTCTGCCTGCCTCTGTACTGTTAGCTGCCCTTGAGCCAGAGGCTGCTGGCTGGAGACTCCAGAATGGAGAAGCAAGGCTAAAACGAGCAATGCAGCTGAGATGCCCCTAGCATTTTGGTCCTTGTCAGTCAAAGATGTTTCTGGAAATCGCTTGAAGGCAATGGGGAACAAGGGCCGTAGGCTCAAAGCTGTGGGTCAGGGTGGCCACGAAGCCTCCTCAGTAGCTGTCTTCCTGTGTCCAGTTCCAAGCATTGACGAAGAGCTGCAGCCATGGGGAGGTATTGAGAGCATCAAAGGGAGAGGGTCGCCATGCCCACTGCCAAAGTCTCACAGCCCGCTCAGGGTGTGGCATGAGTGCCAGATGGCGACCATCTTGGGAGCAAATGCCAGCTATACCCCCTGGAGATCCATTGGGATTCAAGGGGTACTGTTCTGTGGGGTTCCCATCATCATCTGCCCAGTGCAGAGGAACCAAGCCCCCAGCCTCGATCTTGGCTTGGAGTTCAGGAGAAGAGAATGCCATGTAACCTGGAAGAAAGGGAGAAAGGAAAGTGAGAGCCAAGCTTCTTCAGGCCCAGCCCCAGCCCTTATACCCTCCCCTGCTTCCCCAGCCTGACCTTCCCCGTGAGCACTCCACACAGGCAGCACAGAGCCTTCCATTCCTCGAAGCATCAGGGCTGGCCCGGCCTCCACACGTACGGAGGCCCATCGGGACTCATACCGCCCAGACAGATTGTGTCGGAGCAGGAGGCCTGGCTGTGCTGGCTGGGAGTCAGGGCTTGACTCAGGTTGTTCTTCATTGGGGTCAACTCCAACCCAGCCCAGAAGAGCCAGCAGCTGACAGCCATTACACACTCCCAGGCTGAAGGTGTCTGGCCGCCTGCGGAAGCGTCCCAGCTCTGCCCTGGCCCGTGGATTAAAGGTTACTGCAGCTGCCCAACCTAGGAAAAACAGTTAAGTCAAAGTTAGATGTAAACAGTCTGGGAAAAGCAGAGGCAGGGAGTGAAGACAACATATTTCTATCCTAGCGACCAGATCCCCGGGGACAAGCTCAAGGGGAGAAATAGCCTTATCTACTTCAATCAGACAACCCGACAAGGGATCTTTGATTTCCTTTATGCTAAGCCAAAATATGTATTTTTTTAAATTTTCTGTAGTTGCCTAAGACTCAGTAAGGTTTCAGTTAGGTGTGGATGGCTCACACCTCTAAATCCCAATACTTGGAAAGCTAAAGTAGGAAGATGGCTCCCAGGACTCCTTTGTGGGCTTGAGCAGCCTAGGCTTCATAAAACTCTTATCTTGTAAATAAATAAAAAAATAGTTCACACACAAAAGCCTGAACTTTTGCCTCTCTGTGGTGTGGTGAACCGTCTTCCCATAGGACAGGACAATCTGATCCAATTGAGGAACAGCTGCTCATTCAGATGAGACAATGCCCCCCAGGCTTGTACAGCTCCGAGAAGCCAGCCACCTCTTTGAGGTATCCTTAGTCCTCCTGCCTGGCTTTGTGGGGGGTGACGAGCCAGCCCCAGTGCAGGCAGAAGGAGCCAAAGACATCGTTTCCAGGAACGTGGAAATGGAGCATGCACTGACCTTTGGCAGAACCCAGAACATCTGCGTAGCTGAAGCCACCCACAAAGGCCACACCTCGGAATGTGTCCAGTCCGATGGCCCCAGAGCAGAGATCCTGCATGGTCACATCCCACACCTAACAGAAAAGGGAGGAAACTGTCAGGACATACGGCTAAGACTAGATAGATCACTATCTCCAACTCTGCTAGCCACCATGCTCACCTCAAACCCAGCCAAGTGAAAGGCATCAGCCATTTCTCGATCTCCATTACTGCCCTCTTCTCGCAAGATGGCGACCCGGGGGATGGAACCACCTGAAAGATGTGTCTCTGAGCAGATGGTTACCTACCCACTCCAAACCCCCAGATACCCTCCCCAAAGCAGGTGCAAGCACCCAAGCCTCTGTGTACACCCCCTTACCAGGTTTACAAGGCACAGAGGCAATGGGAAAGGTGGATGGCAGGCAGTAGCTGGGCCCTGTACGCTCCTGTAGACCCTGTTTCTCTTCCTCTACACATCTTGGCTCTGCTTGCAGCAAGTCTAGCTGGAAACTTGTTTCTTCCCAGAGGGCTCTCAACTGTGCAACAGGCTCCTCTACCACGACAGCCCCATTCACTGACACTCGGACCTGCAGAAGGTCCGGGAGAGAGCATGACCCCATGAGAGTCTCAGACTGGAACTTTCCTAGAGGCTCATAGTAACACTATACTCTCCTTGGCTTTCTCACCATGGCCTGGGGCCCAGCCTCGCCTGTGTGGCCCAATTCCAGACAGTGTAGGCCAGCACATCGGTACCGCTGCAATACTCCGGCTACATCTGCCTTCTGAACCTCCAACACCAGGCCTGGCTCCTCCGCAAACAGCACAGGTAGTGCTGGAAAAAGGGAAACGCGGACAGTTAGGGTGACTAGGCTGCTTCTAGGACTCAGCTGGGATGGGATCTGGAGGAAGAGCGCATGAGGTTGCACCAGGAACTATGAGAGGTCACAGAAGGCAAAGACAGCAAAGACCCAGGAGAAAGGGTTAGGGACACCACATCTTTATTCCAGAAGAGGTCACAGAAGGCAAAGACCCAGGAGAAAGGGTTAGAGATACCACATCTTTATTCCAGAAGAGGTCACAGAAGGCAAAGACTCAGGAGAAAGGGTTAGAGATACCACATCTTTATTCCAGAAGGTCTACAAATACAGAAAGCAGCCGACGCCTTAGGCTGGACCCCGAGCTCACCATGGATCCCAGGGGCAGGCACATCCACCTCTATCCCACAATTCCCAGCAAAAGCCATCTCTAGCAGGCAGGTGACAAGCCCTCCATCACTGACATCATGGCCTGAGCAAAGCCGGCGGTCTGCAAGAGGAAGGAAAAGTTCATCCATCCCAGGCCAACCCTCATAGTTCCATAGCATCTGGAGAGCCATAAGTATAAGAAGGCAGGCAGGCACTCAGGAGAGAAGAGCCTGAACCCTAGGCACCCCATTCTCACTTGTTCAGGAAGCCACAGGTCTGCTACCACATACCAAGCCCACTCACCTTTCAGCAGCCCCTGGGTGATGAGGAAAGCACGCACGAGGTTCTCGGGAAGGTCTAGGTCAGGAGGTTGCTCCCCAAGCTGGGAGAAACACTGGGCCAGAGCCGTGCCTCCCAGCCTGTGCTGCCCAGGGCTCAGAGGCACATAGAGAAGATGACCTAAGGAAATGAGGGAAAAGCAGTTTAAGACCTTGCCTCAGTCATCCCAGCACCATACAGAGATACACCAACTGCCATCCTAGAAAGATGACGAGGACTAGAGCTCAGGAAGTAGACCCCAAACAAAGGACCAAGGGACCAAGCTCAGAATATATACACAAGATCAAAGAAGATGATACCTTTCCCTCCAGGATGCTTAAGGTCTGGGGTCACAGTGGCTGTGATGTCTGGACAGACAGCATATGCTGAAATGACCAGCGACCCTAGCAAGCAAGGAAGAATGAAGTAAGCAGGGTACCAGTCCAGCCCACAGGACCTTCTTCCCCTTCTAAAGGGCCTCATCCTTACCAGGAGCCCGCACAGTCTCAGTGCCAACCCGGGCAGCCATGCTGAGGGAATCCTTGCCACCATCTACTGCCACACCCAGTGCTGCCATCACTGTTACCATAGCATCACAGGCATCAGCCAGAGCTGCACCCTCACCAGGGAGCTTGGCTGCCCACATCCAGTTCCCACTGCACTTCACATCCTGGGAACAACAGGGACACAGACATGGCATCAGAGAGAGATACAGGGGCTGAGGGAAATTGGTGACTATTATTTTTGTTAGGAGTTGAGAGCACTGACTGTTCTTCCAGAGGTCCTGACTTCAATTCCCAGCAACCACATGGTGACTCACAACCATCTATGATGACATCTGATGCCCTCTTCTGTATACTATATACATAATAAATAAATAAATCTTTAAAAAACAACAACAACAACAAAAAAAAAACAGCTGCTATGGCTGTTTGTTTGTTTTTTGTTTTTTTTTTTAAAAAAAAAAATCTCTCTAGTGGCTGGCTCCTTTGTCTCTCTCACCCTTCAGCATTTACCCTGATATCTAGCTCTAGGTTTTTATTGGTCTAAGAACAATTAGAATTCATGCTACAGAGTTTATGTATAGAAAATAATGGGAAAGGGGCTGGAGAGATGGCTCAGCGGTTAAGAGCACTGACTGCTCTTCCAGAGGACCAGGGTTCAATTCCTAGCACCCACATGGCAGCTCACATCTATCTATAGTTCCAGTTCCAGGCAAACACCAAGGCAAATAAGTAAATAAAAAAGTTAAAAAAAAAAAAAAAGAAAGAAAATAATGGGAAAGAAGGAGAGTAACTGATAGATGCAAAGGCCTAGAAGTGCAGGACAAAGCTATGGAGGACTCACTCGAAGATCAGTGACCAGAGCAAACACCAGGTTGGTGAGGGCTTCAGATACAGCTAGCCTGGCAGCAACCTTGGGGTCCAGTAGGCTCTTGACTGGCTGCTCTCCCAGGGCTGTGGCTGCCCCTATGAGCTCCTGGTGGCTCAGGGCCACAACAGCCACATCAGCCAGAGGAGTCTGCAGGGGCCCGACACACTGCTGTTGGGCCACAAGGCCACCCACAGAGCGATCCACCTATGGAACCAGATATAATTGGAAAGAGGGCAAGGGTCAGAGAGGGCAGGCTCTGCCCTGCCCTGCATGCAAGAGCATCCAGCAGGTGGGCAGTGGGGACCCAAGAGTTCACTGAGGATGCCATGCTCCCCAACCACTTCATCCAACCCTAGGAAACCCCAATGGGGGAGGGCCAGGATGTATGCAGAAGGCCAAATGTGATGCAAGGAGGACCTTGTTGGTGAGGTAGCGCTTGCTGGCCACGGCAGGCAACCGTAGAACTCGTTCCAGAGCCTGGCGCACGCTCAGCTCCGGGGGCAAGACCAGAGGCTGCAGCACAGGGGGTTCTCTCTGGAGGAAGAACTCCTGTCATGGAAGAATGGTCAAATGTAAGCACCCAAGAAGGGTTGGGCACACAGGTGACAAACATAGGCAAGGGAAAAAATTATGACAGACAGGATGGCCACAGAAAAACATACTCCCCACCCTCGGCCTACATACCTTCTGAGGCATCTTTCCCAGAACCCAGTCAAGCTCCAGGTCCACAGGGGTTGGAGGGGATGTCAGAGAGGCATCTCCCTGGCCACTTTTCCCCACAGGACACTCACGATCATCCACTAGTATGATCTGTGGACCCCAGGGACAGCCCCCAAAGAAAATGAGACCTTGAACACCAAAAATGTTCCCCCTCTGGCTGGCTTCTCTAGTTCCTATCTCTCCTGATCCCTACTCGGCTTCCCGCTCCTCCTGTGCCCACTTTCCATTCAGTCTCATTTTGCTCCCTTAACATTTTTTCCCCAACCCCACGTGCCCAGGTAATTCCAGCCTGCCTATGGTACCTGCTCCAGACCATTGGGGCCAACTCACTCTCTTGTCTCCAGTGATTGTGCCCACAAAACAAGCTGGGCAGCGTTCCCGGGCACTGACACGATTCAGGAAGTCCCGGTCAGAGGGCCTCAACAAAAGTGCATTTGACTCCTGGTACTCTGCCCCCCAGATTTCCAGTGCATTCAAGGTTGGGTCACCTAGCTACACAGACATGGCAGAGAAGACAAGGAAGAGTGAGTGAGCATTGCCTGGCCTCACAGTATGGCTACAAATGGGGCAGAGAGAAAAGCCAGTCTTCAGGAATGAGGCCTAAGCACCTGGAAGCGGCTGGTATATATGATGGCTCCTGCTGGGTCACTCAGCTCCTTTAGGACATTGCCTGGTGAGAGAATGGCAGGAAGAGGTGGCAACCTCGTCATGGTCAGCCGCAGGAGAACAAAGGAGTTTCTGATCTTCAGAACAGCTCTTAATTCTGTGTGTCCCTGAAAGGCTGTTGCTATACACCTACTACCTTCCCTCCATGGCAGCAACAGGCCCTTTCCCTCTACCCTTGAGCCTATCCAGCATGGAGAAGGTGCTCCAAATCCTCAGTGCTTCCCCAGAACCTAATCTGACAAGTGACCAAGTAGACTCAGTCCCTTGATCAGAACACTTCCCTCACCATTGCCACCAGCACCCTGGTCATGGAGGCTGCAGATAGGGTTTCCTCCAGGGGCTTCCACACAAGCCCGAATCACACGATTCATCTTCTGCTCCATCTCTGGATCTCCCCGCTGCACAGCTCCAAAGTCCAGGTCACTGGTGCTGTCTCCCTGAACCTGAGCAAGAAGCGCATAGCTCAGCTCAAAGAGGCTTGGGAGCTCCACCAACACCACACACCAGGGGCCCAGTGACAACACTGGCCTCCTTAACCATTGTTACTCACTTGTACAGATGAAGCAGCACCACCCCCAACTCCAATCCTGTAGGCAGGACCCCCAACCTTTACAACCTCCATCCCTGCAAGGAACGAATTTTGAGTCAGAATCCAGGGAGGCTACACAAGAGACCACTAAAGCAAGGCACTATGAGTACAGGAGAATCTGATGTCAGAGGAACAGGACCACAACAAACCACTAGGCAGAAGGGAGAACAACCATACAATCTACAGAAGACAATGTGACAATAATAACAATTACAGAGATGCAGGATTAGAGAAGGCTCAGTGCTCAAGACAGCCAGCTACTCTCGAAGAAGACCTGGATTCAGCTCTCAACACCTAAGGAGCAACTCACTCACAGTGTATTTACATAAATGCAGGCAAACAGTCATATGCATAAAGTAAACATAAATAGTTCCCTTTAAATTACCAACACACCTATTCTCTAATAGGGAAAATACATGTCAAGGAATTTAGGCTATAGTTTTATTCGCAGGTACAAAATCATCTACACAAGAGTAAATACTGAATTATTTGTTTTAGCAAAGACAAGAAACAACACAAAGCCTTTCCGCATAGACTGCAAGGCAATACTGACAGGATGGCAATATTCCCCACACAATTTATCACACAGGGCCTATCAAAGTCTTTAATGGCTTCCTCACAAATTAATAAGTTAGCTCTAAAATTTCTATGAATAAATAAGTAAGTAAAGCCTAACCCAATCAAAACAATCCTTTTTATTACCAAAAAAAAAAAAAAAAAAAAAAAAGATTTTTTTATCATGTGATAGTGGCACACGCCTTTAATCCCAGCACTTGGGAGACAAAGGTAGGTGGATCTCTGAGTTTGAGGTCAGCCTAATCTACACATCAAGTTCTAGAAAAACCAGAGCTATTACACAGAAAAACAAACAAAACAAAGGGGGGTAGATTTATGTGTCTGTACATATAGGTGCTCACAGAAGCCAGAGGATGAGGATGTTGGATGCCTAGAGCTGGAGCTGCAGGCAGTCATGAACCTCCTGACATGGATGCAAGGGATCAAACCTGGGTCCTCTGCAAAACTGCAGGCCATTCTTCCAGCCTATACAACAATCTTAAATACCAACAAAATTAAAGTCTACTTTCTGCATTTATTTGTGGTACTAGAGCTAAACCCAGAGCTTTGTGTGTCAATAGCCAAGTACTGTACAACTGAGCCACATTCTCAGCTCTCTCTGTGAGAACTTACCACAATGCTTCAGTAATAAACAGTGCAGTAATAGATATAAATCAACTGAATGGAACTGTCCATCTAGAAATGGACTCACATCTCTATAGTCAATTGACTTGGTGTGTATAGCTGAACACTGAACCCAAGGCCTTGACCGTGCCAGAGAGATGCTCTACTACTGAGACATATGCCCACCACTGCCACATGACCTTCATTCTTTCCCCTGAATTTTGTGCTTTTGAAACAAGGTCTTGAGCCAGAGAGAAGGCTCAGAGGTTAAGAGCACTGACTGTTCTTCCAGAAGACCTGAGTTCAATTCCCAGCAACCACATGGTGGCTCACAACCATCTATAACGACAGCTGGTACCCTCTTGTGTATACTGTATACATAATAAATATTTAAAAAAAAAAAAAAAAAAAGAAAAAGAAACACTTGTGGCAGGCAAACCTCAAAATGAAGGTCCTTCCCACTTATGCTTCAGTCTCCTAAGTGCTAGAATAACAGATGCTCATAACCAGTCAACTGCCAATTGGTTCCCTACTCTCTATCAAGGATTGGATGTAAGCCCTAAGCATGCCAGGTGAGAACCATGCCACTGAGCTATATCCCTAGTCTCTGCCAACTGATTTTTTTTTTTTTTTTTTTAAGATTTTATTTACTGATTATGTTCACTGTTCTCTCTGCATGTATGCTTGCAAGTCAGAAGAGGACACCAGGTCTTATTACATATGGTTGTGAGCTGCCATGTGGGTGCTGGGAATTGGACTTAGGATCTCTGGAAAAGTGGCCAGTGCTCTTAACCACTGAGCCATCTCTCTAACCCTTCCTTCCTTCCTTTTTTTCTTCAAATTCCTTTGTGTGTGATAGAGAGATACACTTAAGCATGCAGATATAGAGCACTCTGGTCCCTATGTGCAGATACAGAGCACTCTGGTACCCATGTGGAAGTCATAAGCATGCAGATACAGAGCACTCTGGTCCCTATGTGCAGATACAGAGCACTCTGGTACCCATGTGGAAGTCAGAAGACAACTTTCTGTTGTCAGTTTTCTCTCTTCCTAAGTTTCAGAGACTAAACTCATGTCACCAGGCCTGCTTGGCAAATGTCTTTATCCACTGAGCCATCCAACTGGTCTGGGACTTTGACTTTAATCACAGTGCCCAGGACACGATTGGTGGGCACTCACTAAGTGTTTGCTCTACTGAACTGAGCCAGCAGATTAAGTACCAAGCATAAAGCAGACACACAGTAAACACTGTCTCCAATGACTTAACACAGGTAGGGTAAGGGCCTCTGTGTTACACAAGTACACTTGAAGAGATAAAGACCTCAAAGCCCAAGAGTGTCCTGCCTTGACAACCTGGTCTAGGGACAAGAGCCAGGAGCCAGGAGAGCAGAAACCACCCCGGGCCGTGTGTCTTCAGTTCCCTATGCTGCCCTATGCTGAGAGGAACCTAGTCAGGTGCAGAGAAGGGTGGTGACTCTTACCTGGCTCTGGGGGTTCTTTCCCCACATGCTTGGCTTCCATGGACCCGATGCCCCCACTAAACATGATGGGCTTGATCCACTCACGCCGCTGACCACCCGGAAGCTGGATACCCAAAGACCGGGCAAATCCTAATGTGGAAGAGAAGAGGTTAAGCCACACTATTTACAATGCCTCACCCTTGGGTCACACCACACCTACGAGCCCCTCTGGAGTGTTATTCCCTCTTATGCACCCCAAGGCTCACCAGCCAGCACAGGTTCTCCAAACTTGTTGCCATAGTCAGATGCTCCATTACTGGCCTCAATAGCAACTTCTAATGGCCTGGCAAAGTTCCCAGGATATTGGAAGCTTGGATTCTCCCAGGGCAGCTCATAACCTGAGATAGAAAGATAAGGTTCAACAGACTATTAAAATGACAGACAGGAGCTAGAAAGGTAGCTCAGTAATTCAGAAGATGCCTAGCATGCACAAGGCCCTGGCTTCAGTCCCCAGCACTAAAGGACTTTCTTTAAAGTGGAAGACAGGGGACACATTTTCAGCCAAACACTGATTTACTTCCCATCTCTGGTACTAGCCTTTCTTTGCCTCATGATGCTTCACTTATTTGTTATTGTTTTGTTTTTTGAGATAGGGTCTCACTCTGCACCCTTGCCGGCCTGGAACTCACAAAGATCCCCCTGCCTCTGCCTTGAGTGCTGTGATTAAAGCGTTGTGAGACCATGCAGAGCATATTTATGGCAGCTTTTTTTTTTTCTTTTTTTTTAAAAACTTTATTTATTTATTTATTTATTTATTTGCCTTGGTGTTTGCCTGGAACTGGAACTACAGACAGTTGTTAGCTGCCATGTGGGTGCTGGGAATCGAACCCGGGTCCTCTGGAAGAGCAGACGGTGCTCTTAACCGCTGAGCCATCTCTCCAGTCCCAGCTTTTTTTTTTTTTTTTTTAAAGTTTTTGAGACAGGGTTTCTTTGTGTAGCCCCGGCTGTCCTAGAACTCACTCTAGATTGGCCTAGAAATCAGAGATCAGCCTACCCCTGCTTCCTGAGTGCTAGGGTTAAAGGCATGCACCAATTTTGTCCTTTTTATCCTTTAGTAATGCTAATTATCCATCAGAGCCTTGCACAAGCCAAGTCAGAACTCCACCCTCTGCCACACTCTAGCCCTAAGATCAGACCACTTAAGCTCCCCAGACCCCCACAAAGTTTTTGTGTGTCTGTGTGGGTGCATAGTTAGTATAGGTGCCATGGATACCAGAAGAGGATGTTGAATCCCGTGGAACTGGAATCATAAGTGATTTTGAGTCAGCAGATGTAGGTACTTGGGCTTAACTCAGGTTCGGGCAACACATTCCCTTAATCCTAGCATTTACTCAAGAGGCAGAGGCAGGCTGATCTTGGTGAGTTCCAGGCTACACAGTGCAACCACTTTAAAAAAAAAAAAAAAAAAAGAAAAAAAGAATATAAAAGAGTAGTCTCTCCAGCCCCCCTCTTAAAAAGATTATGTTTGTGTATGTGTATGCATGTTTATGTGCACATGTGAGTGCAGGTACCCAGAGTCCAGAGGATGCAGTCCAGAGGAGGGCATCAGATCACCCTGGAGCTGGAGTTGCAGACAGTTGTTGGCCACCACCATGGTGGTGAAAACTACATTTGGGTGCTTTGTACAAGTAGGAGCTACTTTTAACTGCTAAGCTATCCCTGCAGACCCCTTTTCGGTTTTTGCTTTTTATGGTAGTACTGGCTGTCCTGGAACTCACTTGGTAGACCAGGCTGGCTCCAACTCAGAGATCCACTTGCCTCTGTCCCTCCCAAGTGCTGGGATTAAAGGCTTGCACCAACACTGACCAGCACCCCCTTCCTTTTTAAACAGGATTTCTATTATTTTATAAAAATGATGTGTTTACGTGTGGCTACCTGCAGAGGCCAGAGGTACTATACCCCCACCTGGAGCTAGAATTACCCAAGCAGCTGCGAACCAACCAACGTGTGTGCTGAGAGCCAAACTCAAGTCCTGGCAACAATAGCACACTCAACTACTGAGCCCCCTCTCCAGCCCGCTGTAGAATTTCTTTGCACATTAAAATATCTCATCTTGCAGAACAGCTCTTAAGAAGCTAAAAAAAACCCAAAATAGCTTCAGGAAGTTCCTGAAGCTGACAGCCACTAGATCCCTCCCTGCCAATAAACAATAAAAGCCGAGAGTTCCTCTCAGACTGAGCTAGGCTACAAAGAATCTGAGACCAGGCTAGCTGCCTGGGAGAGGTTTATTCCAGAGCCACTTGGAAAGGATACTCTCCAACCTGTTAAGCTGCCTATAGGCTCCAGGTTTCCCAGCTTTTGAAACCCATGTCCCCCACACTGGGGTGGGCCTTGGTAATGCAGCTGTCTTTGAGTCATTTCTATTCCTGTAAGTTCCCCTGACCCATGCTCTTATATATGACTCCACTAAAACTCATTGGTTCCTCAAGCTGGACTTTGGAGGAATCCATACTTTGGTCTGTTTGTGGGGTAAATATATGTTGCATCTTCCCAGGAAGAGTTTTATCACACAACAGCTCCTCAGTCTCTTAAGGTTCTCTAGGAAACTGGATTTAGTGGGCAAGTATGAATCATAAAATAACCCAGTCTCATGTTTTCTAAATGAATGCTAGTCTCTAAAGAAAATTATAGGTCTCCAAAGCTAGTTTGGCAGTCTCCGAATCTCCCAATTTATACTGCTCATGTTCATGGTCAGCAAAAACTAACTACTGTGAAGCTCTCCCTCACACCCAGACGAACTTTAGACCTAAGAGATCTAAGTGCTGGCGCCTGCCAGGACAAAAGGAAGGTGGCTAGAGAAGAAAAAGACAGAACCTGGGATATGCAGGTTTCCAAAGCAATAGCCAGCAGTGCCAGCTACCACATGGGCCCCACGACCTGTGCACTGGACATCTCGGATGCGGCCACCTGTGCCTGTGGTTGCACCACTGAAGGGGGCCACTCCTGCAAAGAGAAAGCAGAGAGGATGATACATAGATAAAACCCATCCACAGCTGGGTGAGTGGCACAAACCTTCAATTCCATAATCCCAGTACACTAGAGGCAAAGGCAGCAGGGTCTCTGAGTGTAAGGCCAGCCTGGTCTATTAAGCAAGCTCTAACCAAGGCTGCAAACAGACACACAGACACACTCTTAATGCCAGGGCTACAAACAGAGACACAGACACACAGACACAGACACACAGACCTAATGCCCTCAAAGGAAATAAGAACAATTCAGGCTCAAGGCCTAGGGCCTTTGCACCCTCCTTCTCTCTAAATTGACCCATCTACACTGGGACCAACTCACCTGTGGGGAAGTTATGTGTCTCTGCTGTAAAGACAACATGTCTAAGCCCCTTCTGTTGTCGGAAGCAGCTTGGTTGTGTGGGGTCCTCAGGCTGTAGAAATCGGACTTCCTTCCCCTGGATTGCACTATGAACACAGCCATCCTAACCCTTGTGGTTTTCCCCAAGAGCCATGCCAATACACCAGGGTCCAAGGCTTCCCTTCTTCCCAGTCTAAGACCCCTTCAGCCCAGGCAAACAACCTGCTGTTGTCACAGAACTTGAGGACATTGTTAGGGTTCGAGGATGCCTGAGTGCTCATGATGGACTCAAACAGGGACTGTTCTAGCTTCTTCCCATCCACATGGAGCTGGCCCTTGAAGAACCAATGTCGGCTGTGCTCACTGCAGGAGAGGAGGGGGCAATACAAAGGCGGGGTCACCCCTCAGGGCTGTGTAATTAGAAGATGTCAAAGTACATTCCAGAAAATCATTATGTATTCGGCCACTGTGCCTGGTCGAGAACCAAAGTAGATAAAACCAAGATTTAAAAGTAGATTCCTATAAGGGTAAGGAGGCCAGACCCTCAGGAGATGTGGAGAGGGGTGTGATCTTGTGGTATTCCCTTCCAACCTCCGTGTACTAAGAGAAAAGACAATGGCTCTCTCCCTCACCTATTGGATTGGGCCAAATCAAAGGCCTCCACTGTACTGGGGTTCCGCTGTAGTTCTTGAAAGCGCTTAGTGTAGAAATCTAGGTCCCAGGAGTCAAGGGCCAGACCTAGGAGACAAACCCTAGAGGAGCTGACAGCATGCCTCAGGCCACCATATTCCATGTCTCAGTAGTCCTGCTGAAATATGCCAGGCCCTTTCCTTTATCTCCCACAGACACCTGCTCACCTAGCTCCTGGTTGGCCTTCTCCAGGGCAAGCCGACCCTCAGCTAATATGTCGATGGAGCCACGGAGTGGGGCTGGAATGAACTGAGGGGAGAAGCTCTGGATGGGGTCAGGGTAATGCTGCTCTGTCATCCTGTCATGCAAGGCAGCCAGAGAAATGGCCTCCATTTCTGCTGTAGGGTGCTGGGAAAACTAGTGGGGAAATACATAAGACAATAAACAAAGCTGAAGAACAGAGAGGGAGGACTCACTTCTGAACCTTCAAGCTATTCACCCCACTACTACCATACAGCCCCTTCTCCCATTCTAATGTAGATATCAAGGCCAGATCTTGTATATACTAAGTCAATGCCCTACCATCGAGCTATGTATACACAGGCCCACAGAGCATCTTTATTCAGACTAAAAGCAAACAAAAATTAAAAAATTCCCCTCTGGGCATGAATCTGTGCCAGAATGCATAGATCAGTCTGGGAAGCTAAGCTGCTGGCCTATTAACCCTTCAACAGTATCTTCAAGCAGCAAACAACCTCCCAAGCATATAGGGCAAGCCTGAGGCCAAGAGCTCTCTCCACACCTCTTACATGGCTGTTTTAGAGTTCAGGATCTAACTCTGGTCCACTCGGATCTTCCCACAATGCCCACACCTCACCAAAAGCCAGTAGCGCCTGGTGGTCTCTACTCGATCCACAGCTCTCAGCCCAGCAGCCTGGCACACAGAAACAATGTTGCTGGATGCTGGAGTAGAGAAATTCAGCCTGAGGGAAGATTCAGGTGGTTAGGTCTGAGGGCCCTAACAAGCATTATTTGGGAAGGTAGATCTTGCCTACCATTGTCTACCCAACACATCACTAGCAGCACTGGACCACTAGCCTCCTGTCTCTCAGAAGAGGTGCCGAGAAAATCTGCCTTCCAAAGTTAATCAGAGGCTGGAGATGGCTCAGCGGTTAAGAGTGCCTGTCTTCAAGAGAACCCAAGTTTGGTTCCTTGTACCTATGTCAGGAGGCTCTAGGGAGATCTGATGCCCACATACTTATACACAAAGCCAGTATGGGATACTCAGTAAAAACTGTTGAATGGTATAACGCTTACTCAGCATGCATTAATGGTCAATCTCTAACAAATAGGAATAGAGAAAAAAACCACTGGTCAACTTCCCAGAGTGTAAACTGTTAATTCTAAAATAGATTTGGGAGCTAGTTCAGTTTTCAAGACATTTATCCACACAGGAAAAATATCTGCATGGCTTCCTAGGTAGAGAAGGATAGAACAACGGAAAATCTCCAAAGACTACAATGGGGTGGACAGTGAGTATGAAAAGATGTGTCTGGCAGCTAACTGTAATTCCAAGATCTGACACCCTTACACAGTTTTACATGCAGGCAAAATACCAATTCACATAAGAATGTAAGACCAAGTTGTCCCAGGAAGAAACTCAACACGGACCTGGGTCCCACCTCCAGCAGCAAGTCATTGGAGCCAGGAACAAGCCAGGACTCCTGAGCAACATCATCCAGCAACAATGGGCAGCCAAACAGCCACTTCAACTTCTTCATCTCCTCGGGCCCTGGCAGGGTCTCGGCTGCAGAGACAGGACAAGGCCACCTCAAGACACTGCCTCAATATCAGATTACCTCCTTTAAGAAACCAACACCTAGGGCTCAGCATGGTGGCCCATACTGACAGAGACAGGAAGATGTCTGTGACTTCTATGCCAACCTGGTCTACATTTTGAGCTCCAGGATAACCAGGACTACACAGAGATCTGGTTATCCTCTGTATTTTGAGCACCAGGATAACCAGGACTACAAATTAATTAACTGAAAGACAAACCAAAACAACATAGAATCCAACACCTAGAGGATGAGATGAACTCAGCAGTGTAAAGGGCTGGTTGTCCTTCCAGGACCGGGCTGGATTATCAGCACGGGTATGAAGGCTGATAACCACCTTTAACTTCAGTTCTAAGGGATCCCCGGCCTCTTCCGGCCTCTGTAGCAGTAGGCACATGTGAGGCACAGACATACATGAAGGTAAAACACAAACATTCACAACATACCTGCACTGGAGTCTGACCATGGTGGAAGGGATAGTCCTCTCATTTGCACATGCTCAAGTACACATGTACATGTGCGCATGCACACACACTCACACTCATATACACACTCACAAGCAAATCAAAGAGAAGGTTAGTGTGATGGCTCAGGGTTAAAATCACAATCTGCTGTTACAGAAAGCCCAGGTTTAATTGCCAGCGCACATGTGAGATGGCCACCTCTCTCTCCAGCTCTAGCTCTGGACTCTTGCACTCATGTACACACTTACACAAACAGATATACATATATACACATAATTAAAAATAAAAACAAAATAAAAAAATTAAAACAAAGAGTCCAACACCTGACACTGGACATGATGAGCCATGCTGGTAGGCCAACACTCCAAAGGTAAAGCAGCCGAATCAGGAGTGTAAGTCATTCTTAGCCACACAGTTCAAGACCAGTCTGGGCGACATGATACTCTGATTCAACCCACCAAATAAAACCAAGTTTAAAGCCATCATCCAGGCCAACCTGTCCAATGCACATTGTAGCACAGCTCCGTCTCCACACTCTGAAGATTTGGCAATTTCCCTTGTAGCTTTCGAAGAGCATGTCTAGAGGCTGACCCCTCATGGCCAGAGGGACGGACGTAAAAGTGAAGGACAGGGGCCATCTCTGCAGGTGACCTTCAGAAATGAATTAGGTTCCTAAAAAAATAACAGTAGTTGATTTCAAGTTTCATGGACAGCTCAGACCCTGGGGATAAAAAAAGGGGACATTTTATGGAATTCAGGGAACTAAGTAACCAGAAAAGTATAGTCCTGGGGATTTTTAACCAATTGTGTAGAATGTAGGCTTTCCAGACTAGGAAGGGATGGCCCAGCAGTACAGCATGTTCTTAGCCCTGGGCTCAATCTCCAACACATGCCAACACACATAACAGGGCATTAGGAGTGTGAGGGAGAAGCATAGACACATCCTTGGGCACCAGCAAGGTCTTAAGAATATGACTATGACAAATACATCAGACAACTTCAGCACAGTGTGGTTAACACTAAGGGACTAGGGACCAACTTGTTACTTCAGCAGTTAAGAAGGACTTCCTAGGATAAATGTTATCTGCCAAGAACTGAACATTTTTATCCCCTGCCTACATTCACATGCTGAAACCCAGATTCCCAACATGACAATATTTGAACCCGTCTTTAGAGTATTAGGATGATGAGGCCAATACCCTAATGAATAGGATTAGTGTCCAAGAAGCTGGAGAGTTAGATCTCTACCATGAGGGTGGTAGAGGAGTGTGGAACCTAGAACATGTTCTATAAGAAAATGACCATGCTGGCACTTTGATTTCAGACATCCAACCTCTGGAACTCTGAGAAGCTCTGTTGTAGTGAATCACACAGTCTGTGGTACTTAGCAGTATCTAAGACATGAATCTGGAGGATAAGGATGGACTAGGCCTGGTTCTTCAGGCAAGTTCCCCTGCTTCACTGCTTTTAAAACATCACATTCTTGTTCCAGGTAAATCTCAAGTCTGACAAAGTCCTTCCCCGTTGCCTTTGCTTACCAACTCTACATCTCTCTGTTTTTCAAGATGAGCACACTATACCAACTCTGGGATGTTCTTACTGCCCAGTGCTCAGGACACCTCCCTTCTAGAAAGTTCCCTTGGAACTCAGCTTCTAAATTGCACCATTCATTCAATCATCAGCCCACACACAGGGCTCGCAAATGTACACTACCTTTCGGGTGTTCTTCACAACACCCGGTTTATGAGGTCGTGGGAATCAAATCCAGGGCTCCATGCATGGTAGATAAGAACATGCTCCGAGCTACACATCTCCAGCCCTCCAGAGTTACTTTATTAAGGTTTTCGTAGCGCTGGAGAGATGGCTCAGGGGTTAAGAGCATTGACTGTTCTTCCAGAGGACCTGAGTTCAATTCCCAGCAACCACAACCATCCATGATGACATCTGGTACCCTCTTCTGTATACATATCATTTTTTTTTAAAGCTCTTTTTCTCTTTCTCTCTGCCCCTTACCCTAACCCTTTTCCTCCTCTCCTCCCACCCCCTTAATAACCCTAATATGGCCCCCTTAAAAAAAAAAGATTTTCGTCTATCATGCTCAGCGAAATATAAGCTCCAGAGATAACGGGAGAGGGCTGTATTTAGGGGCTACAGTCCCAACGGCTAATATCCTGTTCGACACATTTTGTAATGACTGAGTGGGACTGTGAGGGGAGCGCCTGCAGAACACGTGCTCAGCGGATGTTCTGTCTCTTCTGACCTACCTCAGGTACGCAGACTCAGGAGAATCCAGCCTGGCCTGAAAGAGAAACCGACACAGCCTGAATCAGGCTTGAGCGAGTGAGCATTAGAGCTGCACCAAGGAGCGAGTTCAGCAGGAAAGATGGCTCGGGTTCTACTCACGTGCAGTGGCCCGCCGGAACTCCAAGAATGTTGGCGGGCTGTACGTCATCCACAAGCACCACCGCCCAAGATCAGACTTGCGCAGACCGAGCGACCACGCCCCTGCGGTGGGCGGAGCCACCACGCCCTCCCTTGGATTGGTTCGTTCCCAGGTTCTTAAACTCAAATTTCTTTAATCCCAGCAGCCAGGAGGCAGAGACAGAGAAGGATCTCTTTCAGTTCAGAGACTAGCCTGATCTACATAGGGAGTTCCAGGCCAGCCAAAGCTGCATTCTGAGACCCTGTCTCAAAAAACTCGGAAAACAAAAACAAACAATACTTCGAACTTGAAATAACATTTATGAAAGCATATTCACTCAATTCCTCATCTTTGACTCCCTTGTCCTCTTCAATTATGACAAATACTTGGAAGTTAGGAATCTGAGTGAGATGATTTTTAAATGTCTAAGATTCTGTTTGTCATCTCCCTTCTCTCTCTTTGCTTTCTTTTTTTTTTTTTTTTTAACTAATGAATGAATTCAGAGAAACACAGAAAGAATTCATTCTCCTCTTACATTTTAAAATTTTTATACTGGAAATTGGTTCTCAAATTTCCTAAAGCTGAGGCACTTTAATACAATTCTTCATATTGTGGTGACCCCCCCCCACACACACACACGCCATAAAATTATGTCATTGCTACTTAAAATGTCCAGTTTTGCTACTGTCATAAATTGTGATGTAAAATCTGTGATTTCTGATGATCTTAGGCAACCCCTGTGAAAAAGTCATTCGACTCATTAGGAGTCGCAACCCACAGGTTGAGAAACATTGACTTAGAGCCTAGCAAACACTAGTTAAGTGCTGAACCCTGAATTCTGTTATCAGCTACATTCATTTTCCTATTACTATGACAAAAACCAGTTGCATTTTGGTTTACGTTTGAGGGTACAGTTTATCCTGGATAGAGGACAGCAAGAGCATGAAGCATCTGGTCACTTTGCAACCACAGTCAAGAAGCAGAGAAAAATGTATACTGATGTCCTTCTGTCTCCATTTTATATTCAGTCTAGGACCCTGGCTCTAGAGCTGTCTCCAAACTTATTCTAAATCCTCTTAAGTTGATAATCCAGATTAACTATTACACCAACCTTCTTAAAAAAAAATTGTGTGTGTGTTCGGGGGAGGTGATGAAAGATGGAGAGATGAGGGCTGTTCTTCCAGAGGATCCAGAGTCAATTTTTAGCATCCACATAGTGGCTTAAAACTGTCTGCAACCCCAGTTTCAGGGAATTCCACACCCTCTTCTAAATTCCTTGGGCACCAGACATGGTACATAGACATACATGCAGGCAAAACACTCATACTCAAATACATAAAATAATAAAATAAATAAATCTCTTTTTTTTTCAAGCAATCCTGGGCTACTTGAGACCGTCTTAAAAAATGAAAACAAACAAACGAATTTGTTTGAAAACATTTATTGACAACCCTGGATGCGAGGCTCTTTGATGTTTAATATTTTTAGCATTTATGATGTTTGCTATTGTATAGCTATTTCTTCCTGAATTGAACAGTCTAAACTCGAGAGGGGCTCATGAAACTAACAGGAAGCACATTAGATTCTCAAGGCCTCTCTATGAGGTTATATAACAGTTGCTGGGGAGAGGAGACTGTCCACAGGGACTCCAGTAATGACTCATTGTCACCCATTCTGGTTGGGCTTTTGATAATATGCAACTGCCTCTACAATTGCTCTAATAAGCTTATTACTCACTAGCTGGAGCTGATTGGATGTTTCTTTAGTCTATCATTGCCTTCTCTGTCCTGATGGCAAGAGCTACAGTAGCGGTGGCGAAGACGGTTATATCCGCATCCATTACTTCGACCCACAGTACTTAGAGTTTGAGGCCTAAGAAGCTGGATCTCCATCAACACTGGGGAGGCTGCTCACAGAGGGTTTTAGACTCTGAGAAATAAATTAGTTTCTTTTTTTTTTTTTTTTTTAAAAAAAAACTTTATTTATTTTATTTATTTGCCTTGGTGTTTGCCTGGAACTGGAACTACAGACAGTTGTTAGCTGCCATATGGGTGCTGGGAATCGAACCCAGGTCCTCTGGAAGAGCAGCCGGTGCTCTTAACCGCTGAGCCATCTCTCCAGCCCCCATAAATTAGTCTCTTAAAAAAAAAAAAAAGGAAAAGAAATCCCTAAAGGTGACTTTTCTTCCTCCTGGGACTCCCCTTCTTCCCTTGCACTCAATGTCTGTCACAATTAACTCAGCAGCTCTTCCAAACTAAGTCCACATGTGCCGTGTGTCTCCCCCTTCTCCCGGTCACCCCTCTTTCTCTTTTGGCATTTGTGTCCACTGATCCCCCCACCCCTGCCAAAATTTTTGATCCAAGAGGTTTCAAGGTGACTAGGCTTTCACTTCCCCAGGAAGTGAGTCACCCTTCTCATCCTGCCATCCCTTACTCTCAGGTCCAAACTGTGACCAAATTTTAATTTGGGAGGGAGTCTTCCTTTGAGGTCAGCACCCTGGACCAACTGGACACTCTGGCCTGTAGGTGGCTGCAGAGTAAAACCCATGTTATAAACAAAGGGCTGTGCTTAGGGTTATCTAAGGTCCTTTGCAAACAAACAAGCTATCCATTCACTCTCCAAGGTTGATGTACTTCAGCGGAACTAAAATATTAGTCTTGGCCATTCAATTCTTTTAGTGTCACCATTGGGAAAATCCTCAAAAGTTGGCCTAGCTAGATGTAATGGCACCTGGCCAGCCTGGGTTACATAAGTCCTTAGCTAAAAAAAAAAAAAAAAGTCTTCTAGATCTGATCCCTAAACACAAACAACAACTGGCCCTGGCTGGAGAGATGGCTCAGCCATTGAGAGTTGGTAAGAATGTTCTTGCAGAGGACCCAGGTTTGATCTCCAAGATTCTGATGGCAGCTCACAAACACCTACCATTACTGTTTCAAGAGATCTGGTGTCCTTTTTTTTCCTCTTCAGGCACTGTGGAGCACGTGCAAGCATAAAAAAATACTTATATACATAGAAATAATTAACCTCCCTAAAAACTAAAACAAAAACTACCACCAAACTGGCCCTTGGACACATTTCCATTGCTAGAAATGTTGTCCCCTCTTTGATACTCTGATCTATAACCATCATGCTGTAGTGGGATTCAGACCTTTGTTTATTTAGGGAAGCTTTAGTAGCTCCTGAGAATCAGGACCCCTACAGGGCATGGCCAAAATCGATTGAGACCCAGGAACACTGACCTCCCTTCCGGTTTGTTCCTGTGTTCTCAGAGTGGATTGAATCATTTATCATGGGACATTTTCACTCTTCAAGAATTGTCTGAAGGTTCAATTTGTGTGAGTGTTTATATAACCCCTTGACAAATATTAATCCTTTATATGATATATTGCACTTGAATATTTCTGCAAGATCATGCTACAGTTCAATCTGTTCTGTCACAACCCATCTAAGTGAAAATAAAACATATAAAGAAGACAAATGTGGGGGCTGGAGAGATGGCTCAGAGGTTAAGAGCACAGACTGTTCTTCCAGAGGTCCCGAGTTCAATTTCTAGCAACCACATGGTGGCTCACAACCATCTATGACGACATCTGGTGCCCTCTTCTGTATAATGTATACATGATAAATAAGTCTTTTTTTTTTTTTTAAAGACAAATGCCCTGGGTCCAGCCTGTTGCTAGATTTTTCTAGAGTCACACCTTGGGTCCTGGCATTTTTTTTTTCCTTTATTTTTTTGAGGGTTTTTTCTGAGTAACCCTGGCTCTCCTGGAACTCATTCTGTAAACCAGGCTGCCCAGGCTGGCCTCCACTATGACCTGGCTAAAATTTAGGTTTAATTAGAGGGACAGAATTATGCATAACCAAATAGTTCTGATGTCCCACACATCACTTATCCATGGTGCCTTAGCTCCAGTCTCTCCTGCAAGGTAGTCTAAGAAGTTATAAAATTCTTGTGGGACATTTCAACTCCGTGTGGACCATTGTCTCAAAAGTTTCATCACCAAAGTGCGAAGTACCTCTCTCTTTACAGAGCATCTTTCCTTTTGCCAGGAGGGTTACAAGTCCAACATCACTAACCCAAAAGCCAGTTTCTTCCTGTTCAGCCTGAACAACTGGCCTGTCTTTTGGTCCTGTTTTCCTCTCCCCCCCTCCCCTCCTCTTCCCTTCTTCAGCTATCTTGGAGAAAGCTATCATTTACTACTACCTGCCCGAGAAAGTGGCCAGCCAGAGAAACCCACCCTGGCTCTGGACACAGAGCTAGTGAAAGAAACCCACCCTGTATCTAAGGCCTGAGCCAGTGAAAGAAATACTTTATCCCTGAACCCAGAACTCAAAAGAAATGTGCCTTAATTCTGAAACCAGCCCCAAAGAAACATTCTTTGGCCCTAGAATCAGAGCCAGCAAAAGAAATGTGCCCTTTGTTAGGTTGTTACATTGCTGTGGCCACATCCCTGCCTGCAGGAGCTCCAAAGAGCCTCTGACGTTTTTTTATTAAGATTTACTTATTTATTATGCATACAGTTTTACAGAAGAGGGCACCAGACCTCATCATAGATGGTTGTGAGCCACCATGTGGTTTTGCTGGGAATTGAACTCAGGTCCTTTGGAAGAACAGTCAGTGCTCTTAACCTCTGAGCCATCTCTCCAGCCCCGCCTCTGACGTTTTTTCTTTAAGGCATGCCTACCTTTAAAATCCCCAACCACGTGGTAGACTTCCTCTTTTTCTCTTCCTTTCTGCCCCTACTCTCTGTCTCTCTCTCCTCTTCCCCTCCCCCTCCTTAATAAACCTAATATGGCTGGCTCCCTTGGCAGCGTGCTGATGAGTTCTTTCACGGGCAAAATACTAACACCCTTCCCCTGAAATTAGAGCCCCAAAGCCCAAAAGAGCCAGTGAAATAAACATTTTGGCCCTGAAGCCAAAAACCAAATCACAGTAAGAAGAAAAAAATCTGACCAATTCCCACCTTGGAAGTCTCCTTAGACAGCTCTGCCCCCCAAGAAGCCCTATATAAGCCCTATCCTGTCGTCTTCTCTCACCCTGGGCTGAGACAGCCATACTCTTCTGGACCCTTCCCTCCCAATAAATCTTTTGAATGAGGTTTGGGTGAAGATCTTCTTTCGCTGGAGCAGTAGCGAAAGAGCCTGGACAGATATCAGCGGAGGGAGCAAAGCTGTCGCACTTTTCACAACCCAGAGGACTTTCCCTGGCTGGGCCGAGTTGTTTCATTCCCTGAACAGAGAGCAGGGAGCCTTTGGCTGGCCCCTGGAGCAACTTCTCCAGAGAGACACTCCTTTGTGGGAATAGAGCTGTTTTCACTGGGGAAGCCTTTCCCTGAAGCAGGCTGTAAGCTGCTGCCTAGGCTTGCTGTGGCTTGTGGTGTTCATTGGCTCCCGATGCCTGAAGACTTTTTCATTGGAGCTGTAGTGCTCAATATGCCTGGGCTCCTGACTGCCAGGATCTCTTTCCATCTGAGCTGCACAAATATTTACATCTTCTGCTTTCTTGTTTATAAAAGATAAGTAGGTTTTTCCAAGGTCATTAAATTTGAGAACTTTTGTTACTTTGATCCATGCTGGAATGCGACATTCTGAGACTCTCCCTTCTAGTACCACAGTGAATATTTCATGAAATACAGAATTGTTTGCACCAAAAATGAAGTAGAGTGAAGAGATACACTAATTTGATGGTTTATAATGCTTTTTTCTTTCTTTTTTTTTTTTTTAATGTTGCCCAGGCTGGCTTTAAACTCATGATAACATGAAGATCCTCCTGCCTCTGCCTTCTGAATGCTGTGTTTACAATCTGGTTTTTAATTTTCTTCCTTTCTTTTTATATATATATGAGTGTTTTGTCTGTATGCATGTGTGTGTACCACCATATGCAGGTGCCTTTGGAGGCCAGATGAAGGTTTGGACCCTCTGGCTTTGCCTTT